>QTSX02002391.1:0-103981 GCA_014839935.2 Entomophthora muscae
GATCTCAGCCTGGAAGGTATTATACCACTTCCAGGCTTACAGTTCCTCGGTTGGGTTTCTTGGCTTGGTTGGGTTGGCATTTGGGGGTCTCAGATGGCAGTGTGGCGCTTTGGTACCCAGGTGGGTTTGCTACTGGCTGCTTTGGGATGCTGAGACAGCTTCCAAATCCTCTGTATGTTGATTTGGGTATTGAGTGCCTCTTCAGGTTCAGTTGCCTCCCCTGGGACTTAGGGGGAAGTTTGGAATGACTCTCATTGAGAAACTTTTTGCATTTTACCAAGCAAGCCGCTGGTGTCAAGGCGTTAGCTTGCACTCTAGAAAATTCTTAGCACCTTGCACTGGCAGTTTAATTGCAGAATCTTACTAAACAGCTAAGGGTTTGGGTCCTGGCAGTCTGGAATCGGCTTTATCAATCAGTAGTGGGTTATTGGGTTCCCTGCCTATGGGAAGTCCGGCAGCGGTTGGTGAAGGAGGTTTTGTCCAGGGGTTGACTCTGATTCCATGTTTGAGATTTAGGAGTATCCAAATTATCGTTACCTGACAGGGGGTTTCTTGCTCTGGAGAGTGTTTCCTTGTGAGGTTTCCAGGCTGCCAGGTAGTTTGGCCTCTAAGAAGGCCAACTGGTTGTCCAGGAGCTTTCTGAGGCCCTGACATCATCCCTACCATAGTTGGGCTTTCAGAGCACAACTTTTATTTTGAATATTTGTATTCATTCAACAGAGTAGCGGTGTTCTCAAAGTTGGATTCTGGTTCCCAAGTATTCTCTTAATTGGGTTCCCTTTCCATTTGATCATGAAATAGGTTTTTGTTATTGAGTTTTTTTGTGTCCAGGATGGTTTAACTCCGTTTTCTGTGAAGCTTCCTTTTTTAATGGGAGGGAGCCGTTCTCCTTATCTGGTATAGGAGAGAGAAAATCATTTCTTTTTTGATAACAGGGATCAATGAAATGCATCATGAATCTTCCGTCCCATATTTTAACTTTAATTTTAATATTTTACTTTTAATTTTTAAATTATAATATTAATATATAATTTAAGTTGATACTAATAAAGGGACATTTTAATAAAGTGAACATGTGTAATAATAAAATACGGCTTATAAATTTGTTTATTTACCAGTGCATCAAGTATGGGTTTGTCAGGAATTTGTACTGACTTTGTTCTACCTTGGATACCTTGGTGGCCTGCCAAGCCATCTATTGGAGAAGCTTCCAATATCACTAGCAGGCTTAATTGATCTGAGAAGCCTACGTGAAGTAGATTTGGATCACTTATTGCAAGAACAACCAGGAATACAATAGACCCCAATTATGACTGGATCCCAATTGGCTAGAGTTATTCCAGAATACTCTAGCAAACCGCCGGGTAAGATATTATGGGTTTCTCCAAGGATCAAAAGGAATGTGTCCAATTTGCACTAGCAAACCGCCAGTGCCATTGCAAATCAATGCAAGAAAGGTTGCCTAGCAACAAGGTGTCATGTGCTAAAAATAGAGTCATAAATTAGCGCCGCCACTGCTGGCACGCTAATAGATTATGTATCACTCTATTGCAATTAGTACCCAGTGCAGGGTACTATGATATGTGATCCCATTCCATTGCATGGATGCCTAACTCTGGGGATTGATGCTGGCGGTCTGGGGGTGAAAAGACTACAAAGCAAGAGTTAGATGCGCCAGATGATCTGATCCTGGCAAGAGAGTGCTGGCTCTATAAAAGCCCTTCCATTGGACTAATGGAAGGCAGACAATTATACCCATATCCTACTGTAGAACCTTTTCACAGTAGAAGAAGAAATCCGAGTTCAACGACCTTTGTCAGTACTCAAAGAACTAGCAAGCTGCCCGTATAGAAAGCTGCTTGAATTTGCCTCCCTTGGACATTGCTAGCTGTTGCCTTGCCAAGAAAATACCAGACGCCGCAAGTAACGCTTGTTGCCATAAAAGCATCTATCAACCCAATGACCCAGATAACCCAAATACTCAATAAAGCAAATTGTGATCAGACCACCAGGTCTGAGAGCAGAACCAAAAGTACTGATAGGGTTCATTTATTACATAAACAAACAACAAGAATTAAATTTATCTGCATCATGTGGCCCGCTCCACTTATATTCTAAGCAAATGATTGTTTAGGACTTGAATTACCTTTCCCTTGTAATATGATTTGATAAACATATTCAATATGCTTGACCTGCGTCCTAAGTACTAATTAGTAAGTAATATATGAAAAACATTGGTTTCCGTGTTGTGTGGCTATAGTGGCACTGAAATAGCAAGGATCAGATAATGACCTGCAAGGTCCAATTTGTGGCTTAGAAAAGCCAAAGTACCATCAAGGATTCACAATTATTTAAATAAACTATTTTATTTCTATCTTTTTTAATTTATTTATTTTTTAGTGCAAAAGCCAATAATAATATTCAGTGCATTATAATAAAAATATATACATCTTACCTAGTATACTTAATTTTACTTACCTTTTCTATGTATTCTTATATGTCTATAATACAATCAAATGTCACATTATTATATATAAATAATAATTTTTGAGTCCTAATAAAAACAAACTAAATAAAAATAAATAAAACCCAGAGCACCCATTTATCTGATTGACTCAGAGGCCAGGGCTTTAGGGAGGAAGGATTCTGAGTGCTCATAGAAAGCCACCACCACATTGGGTGGCATTGCAAATTGACTGACCTCAAGAATATTTAATAGATCCTCAGTGTCCTGAGGAAGGCCTTGTTTCACCTTATTCTTGATCCAACCAAACACCTCCTTGATTGGATTCACTAATGGGAAATATGGTGGGAGGAAGAGAAGTCTCATTGGACAATTGGTAAGTTGGTGGCTGGAGGTGTGGCTGTTTTTGTTGATGGGGGGAACTTGGACACAACCAGATCCACTTTTTGGAGCCTGACATTATCAATCACAACAACGTTGATTGTGCCGCTGTAATTTATCCAAATGTACTCCTTGATGGCTCAGAGAAAATCAAGAAACGTTCCGCTGTTATGGGAGCCCTTAATCATTTGGTATTGGTCCAACCTGCGAGGACCAAGAAGTGCAGCCATTGAATAGGTCTGGGAACGGACAGCTGCACAATGGGCTACGCCGTCCTTGGACCCCTTCTCAACCCACTCATGCCTAGACCTGAGTGAGGAGGAAAACAACAATTTGTTGATATAGAAGAACTGGACATTCCCAGTCTCCTTTAGTGCCAGATATGTCTCAGCATAAATGTGTTGATCCTTGATGGTCTTTTCACTGTTCCTATTATACGGCAAAGCTCCCAGTACTTTCCAGGAGAAGCCCAAATCGACCATTGTTTTGTATACAAGGGTTTTGGAAACAGAAAGCCCAAACTCCATGGCAATCATTGATTGGAAAGCAAGTGTGTCCAGGTGGCAATCCTTGGCTACCCACTGCTTGATTGTGTCAATGTGAATAGGCTGAAGGAGTTTGGGCTATCTTTTTGCCTTGGTGGATTTGGCAATTTGCCTGGTATTGCCATACTTGTTGTTGATGTTGGCAATTTATCTGGCTGTGACACCAAATTGGGACGCAATATCCCAAACCGCCATTCCCCTGTTCAAGCAGTTGAGGAGAGCTTCACGCTCACTATCTGTCAACCAATGCCAACCCTTGGCATAAGACACAGGCACAGATGGCTCCTCAGTTGTGGCCAATGGCTGATAGGAGGTATCAAAAACACAGGGGCAGGAAGTAGCAACTCCTGGGTCAAGAGTGCGGGGCCAGGTGACAACTGGGTAAACAGTGGAGGTGTAAGTAACCTCAGTGTTCCTGGCAACCCTGGTGTAGGAGACTTTGGTAGCAGGCCTTGAAAGTGGCTTCTGCCTGGGATTTAAGCTGGTAGCTCTTGCTTGGATGTGGGAGGTGGTTGGCTGGTGCTGACACCTTGGGAGGCCTGTGTATTGGCATGACTCCCCTTGAGTTGGGTTCTGGGTCTGTTCTTTGACCATCTGGGACGCCCTTGTGGATGGGCTGCCCCGCGGGCTGGTGCAGGAGCTGGTTGGTAATGCAATTGACGGTCCATAAAAATAAAATAAAAAAATATATTTTAGATTAAATATTTATTTATTTGGATTTATTGGTTTAGTTGTGAGTAGTTGTTTTCTCTTGATTTAGCCTTGAATAGTAGCAGAATTTCTATATCCGTGATTTGAAGTGAATAATATTGTATCCTTTCCAGTTTTGGATGATTTTAAAGTTTAATCACTTTTTATGTCTAAACATGATTGTTGAGATTGAATTTTTCATTTGATTTTATCCAGAGTGGAGCTTCTTGATTTGGGTTAGTGTTTCCTAGTATGCTTACTGGACACTAAATTTGGATTACAGTTCCCACAATTAATATCTGAGTTTACTAGTGGCATTCAAAAGTGATTTGAAATTTGGTTCTTGGATTTGACAATCCCGCATTTTTACATTCAGGTTCTGAATTTACAGTAGCATCTGTGGTTTAAATCAGAGGTGATTCAATCCCAAAAAAACACAGATGGGCAGCCCCCTGGTCTCAACCAGGGTTTGAGTCCTGTTCTAAACCTTGGGTTTTGACTAGGGAAGATATTTCATTTCTGACACTTCTAATCCCTGATCCATTGAAAAAAAGCCTGGTGATAAAGGACTATATGAACTCATACTGCCAGCACCAGGCTTTATGGCCATTCTTAAATAAAGATGTGTTATAAAAAATTGGTTTTTTCAATTGGTTTCATATTTTATTCTTATTATTTGTCATCTGAACACCACTCCTTCTAGACCGCCAGCCTCTCTGATTGCAATTTTCTGTCTGTCAGGTGTACCTTGCAAACCCATGCACTTTATAGAGTATCTTCTGAAGCCCAAGCTCAAATACTATATGTCTGAGAAAATATTATTAACTGATCTCTTGGCCTGCAAAAATAGTTAACTTTTTAATTGCAAAGGCATCTGGCACATGACAGAACCCTTCCTGTTTAAGAATATATGAATTTTCTTCCTATCTACTAACTAAATTTAAAACCCTCTACACAAAAGCCCACATCACCCAGCTGTGTAAAGTTACTCCCCCCTTTGACCTTGAGTAGAGCCATCTTCTCTCAAAAAACCAAGAAATCCCTTTAAAATCTTGCTAAACCTCTGAATTCATTGGAGAATTTGGCTCACACAATTATTGAAATATTTTTCTTGGCTTATTCCTCAAAAGTCACCATCTCATTGTCACAACCTCTCCATCTAAATGTGAAAAAAACACTAATTATTTGAATTGCCTGTTGGCCATAGCTTGCCTTTTTTAAACTGATCTGCAACAACCAATTATTGTTTATCACATCAATGCCCTCATTCTGCTCTGAAATTCAGGTATTGCTCACACCAAACTATCCACAGCCAATCAAGCTATTTTCATAAATTATTTCAAAAACTTCAAAGCCCCCTATACAGGGTTGAAAATTTTATCAAGTAGCTAATCAGGACTTTACCCCACTCCTGGAGGTTTCTTAACCCTGAAAAATTTTCCTTAAAATAGCAAGCAGGCTTTTGTGAGCCCCTGCTTGTCTATTCTTATTAAATAAAGTTTGTAGTACTGCCTTGCATAGTTGTCCCTGGATTTCTTCCCTCTTTAAAACTTTTAGTAGAAATTTTGGTCCTCATTAGCTCTTATTGTCCTCTGGATTCTGGCTTCCTGTTCTGTTCATCTAAATTAAGTATTAGTGATTTAACTTTATTTTATCTGTTTCATTCTTGTTTTTGAGTTTAAACTTAAAGTAAGCTTTTATTGGATATAATAACTTAAATTTTAAGTTGAATTTTATCTATTTCAAAGCAAAAATTAGCTTCAAAGTTGATCACTGACTAACTAAAGGATTCCCTGCAGTTTCTCTGCCTTCTAATACCTTGTTTAAGTACCCAGCTTTTAAAAACCTTTTGAGAACCCAAATTGGGGGTTTTACTTTGATCTTCTCCTCCAGATCACCTGGGGTCTCTAAAATTCTCTGAAAAATTAGAAAATGTTGTTCCCCTAGGCAAAATTTATTGTTCTCACCATTCTCTGTGTCCTAATCCTGCTATGGACCACTTTTCATAATTGTGGTTCTGCCTGTTCTCCCCTACCATCTCAGTAAAAAATATCCTTCTAAGCTCTTATATATGGGTCATTATTTTAGGGATTAGGCCATTTTCAAATACACATGCTGCCCAAGTTGCAGTATAATGCAGTTCAATTTTGAAAAAATCAAATCACAAATATTTATATTAAAACAGTAATAACTCAACAAAATTTAATGTTTTTTACACTGTAAACTATCAAAATGAAGCTAAGAATCTTATCCTTCTATTGGTGTTAATTTATTAATGTGTATAATACACTAAATATTAAAGAAAAAGCAATTTAAAAGAGCATTCCATACTTTATTATATTATTTTGATAATGAAATAAAGTATATTACTTTAAAACTAGAAAAAGCTTATTCTTTTATGATTTAGTATATACTTTTTATTTACTCAAATTAAAGATAAGGTCAAGAGAATTATTTTTGCATTTTAATTTATTTAAAAAGCTCTATTATTTAGGATTTTATGCTAGTTTGAAGTTAGGATGTTAATTTATTTGCTGTTTGGATGAATTTTGAGGTTCAAGTGAGCTGTGAACCTCAAATTAAGCATTTTTTAAATACAATTCTTTAATTTCTTATCATTTTAAAAGCATGTGGAAGAGTTACAATTAATTGAATACAGAATTTTAATTGATTTACATAGATTAAAAAGAGGATATGATGTAATTTGATGCTTAGCTGCTACACATATATCACTTGTGCATTAAAACTGGGGATTTCATTTATTTTAGGACTATAAATTTAAGTTGAAATTTTAATAAAAGCTATCACCTAATTTCTTTCATAATGGTGTCATAAGGCTTAGTATATAAGAGCTAAAGCACCACCTACGGTTTACTTCAAACCATCTTCATAAAAAGATATTATTCCTGCAATCAGAACTCTTTTGCAAGGCATCTCTACAAAGCATCTCTTTATCAGCAATCATAAATCCAATATTATGGATCTGTTAACTTCATCTCTCCCATGCAGCCATTTTTCTCATTGGGGGCATCAACAAAAAGAGAAAGAATTGCTATGCTAAAGAAAGCATTCCTCTTTGCTTCTGGAGGCAATCTTAATTCCTTCATCAATCACTTCCTCACTCAAACTGAGTTTGGAAAAACAGAGTTCATTCCTTTAATTCAGTTCAGAAACTAAATGGGATAATTGATAAATTAAAGGATCTTCTAAAATCTGCTCACCAAAAGCATTTCCCAGCCTTGAGATCTCTGGTTACTTCCTGTTGCTCTTTAAAAGAGCTTACTGATATGGAATTTAATATAACAAAAGTGAGTTTAAATACTCAAGAAAAATAAATAAAAATAAAAATGTAAGCTTGAACAAAAAAGCCAAAAAGATAATAACTATTTTTCATGAATGACATTTCAATACTTGTATTGAAAACCCAGGAATTGAACCCCAGGCCTCAGGAAAATCCTTATGTTGACCAAGGTAGACAGGAGCCAGCCAGACTGCCAGTTGGGCCAAACCCTGTGCTGCCCAAGATGCCTTGCCCCAACCATTAAGAACAGGAACATGTCAGCTTGTCAAGTATTGAGACTGAAAGTTTGATATCAACATTATAAACCCTGGAATCAAACCCCAACCCTCCAAAGCCAAATTGAGTCACCCAGGATGGATGGGGACCCGCCAACTCATTGAGTTGCAACCCCAAGTTGTTGAATTACTCTGAGAACTGCCAGATTCTTAAGGATGATTCCCCAAATGGTCATCAGATTGCTACTGACCTTGAGCCACCAAAGATCCAGTCTTATGCAGAGGTTGTAGCTTGCCTAAAGGAGGTTAAGACAAAGCCTACTGCTAGCCCTGCCAATGATCACCCACTAATGCCAGCCTCCAGTCCAGAATGGGTAATAAAATTTGACTGCTCAGGTGATGTGGTGAACAATAGCAGCAGAACAAAGCATTGTCACTTCTGTTCACCAGAGCAAGCACAACCTGGATCTGCTGCCCTCAAGACTCTAAGCCAAGATTAATGCCCTGCCAGTTCCTTATCTGTGAACCTGAACCCTGCAAAAATTGAAGAAGCAAAAACCCATGGTATAAAAGCCCTGGTGGTATGGTGATGACCATATTATCATTTTTGATAATAAAGTTATATGAACCTTTGGTTCAAACATATTCTACCTTATCTAGTCTTAGTGAATTTTCATCTCAACTCTGGCCAAGTAGACCATCAGGCAATTGCCCTCTCTAGAGACCAACCTGTCAACCTGCATCAGGTACTATACCATCCCACTGGAGCCCCCTTTGGACCTGTGCATTTTACCAAATACCCACCCCACCTACTTGGAGTACAACTTGGAGATCATCCTCATTGTCAACCCCTTGGCAAGAAATAGAGAGACTAAATACATAGGACGTGAAGTAAAGTGGATTGAGGTGCCGCCCTTATTGTTCAAATACAAGTACAACTATCTATCTGCATACTTTGTCCTCATGACTCCGTCCTTAACCCCACAACCCAACTGCCCAATGGAACCCCCCCCCACTGCCGCCAAGACCATGTCCACTCAACTGTTTAAAGTACTTTACATTACTTTGACAGGAATGATATACTCTATGGTGCCTAACTCAGGGCCCTGGTCTTTACTTGGGCAATTCATATCCTATATTATCAAGTTAGCACCCATCCTATGGTGGGCATTACCCACTGGCCCGGCAGTACACTGTCCAGAGTCACCTAATGTCTCTACCTATCCCTGGCTTCCTGATACTATTCATTAAAAAAAAGAAATAACTAAAAAATAATTAAAAAATTGCAGAAAAATTCTTTTGAAATAAGCCAGTTTACAAAAAAAGTGCCTGAAAAAAATTATAAAGATATTGAAAAAGAGATGAGTAATTACTCAACTGAAGTAAAATACTCTCTCTTAAAAACAAAAATCAAATTTATGAAAATATGAAAATAAAAAATGAAATTTCAATATCAATTTCAACTCATTATAAATTGATACCAAAAAATATAATAAAGAGTAAAAAAACTGACATGTGCAATGTTTGTAACTTAAAATCATCCTTAGAAAAAAGAAAAGAAGAATGTGAAAGTAAAAACTTATTATTGCCAGAATCTATAAACAGTGACTTAAAAGCTATTAGTCTGCACCAAGTCTTTTATGTTCATCAAAATAGGAAATATAAGAAAGATATCAATGAATTAAATAATGAATCATGTATTATAGTTATAGATTTTAAGGAGAATTTAAAAGTTGGTGGTGGTCCAATTGGAACCAATAACTGTTTTTATTCCAAAAGACCTATTTTTTTATTGGGGTTTGTGTTGATGTTTAAAGAAAAAAGAAAGTTAAATATGAATACCATGATTTTTTATCTCAAATATTGTCTCATGATTCTTTGTTTTCAGGTGAATGTCTAATAAGTCTTCCAAATCAGATAAGTTTAAAAAAATAAATAATATCAAAGTATGGACTGATAATGAAAGCCATTTCATATCCTATGAATTCTTATATTAACTATTTAAAGAGGCATCACTGTTGCAACTGAATCAATTGGAGTTCAGTATTTTATTGGAAAATACAACAGTCCAATAGAAAGGACAGAAATGAATAGAATAAGGTATCATTTATTGTAAAATATTGTGATTAATATACTATATGGGGAAAGCCACAAGGCCATAAGGGGGTGACACAGTGGCAGGTTCCATATAAGGTTTGGGACTGTAGAATAACTTGCGTAGGATCAGAGTGTCAAATTGGTAGTGCTCCTAATTAGAAGAAAGTACCTGCAGTTCAATATTGCCTTCAGATTGATTCATGCCATTAGACACGTCAAGGGGCAGCTCCTTGAGCGCCCACTGTGTATTGTAAGATATGTTAGCAGATAAAGAGGGAGACTCAGTTGCAACACCACACTACACTACATTAAAAGATATATTAAACACAATAAATTTGTAGAATATCATGGAAAAAGCATTGTTGATGGTCACTTTTGTATAATATTAAAAATATTTTTAGCAAGAAGAAAAAAAATTATATAAATCAGTGCTATCAGGCTTAAATATTTCTCAAAATTCATTCTTTTATATTTATGAGAAAAAAGTTAGGCCTATAAGGAGAGAGCTTGAAGTTAAAAATATGTGCATTAATCTTTCATATTTGATGAAAGATGGGAAGTTATATACTTCACCTCTAACATTTGAAAGTTTATCAGAATATTCTGAGATATCTTATCATTTGAAATCACGTAATGATACCAGAGAAACAAAAATATCAGAAGATGCTAGTGATGCATTAGGGCAAGTTCATGAAGTAGGGCAACTTACTAGAGGGTGTATTTTAAATAGAGTTATCAGTCTTTCAAAAACAACAACATTTTTTTCTGAAACAAACTAAGAATATTTATGATGAGCCAAAGACAGGGTAATAGCATTTATAGCTTTGGGGCTGCTATTACTCTCCCATGCAACTCATCATAAATATTTTTGGTTTGTAGTTTGTAGTAGCACTTAAGATATTTTCAGTAATACTATAAGTTGCACTTTCAATTCTAAAATTGATAAATTATTTTTTAAAAAAAATAATCTAAGTCCAACATCAATTAAAGATTTGACATTGATTATATTTTAATCTTTCTGAATAATTTTAATATGAATAATGTAATTAAGTTATAAAATAATCAGTCCAGCGCTTAGGCATAACAAGAAAAATAATGATCCATATGTTAGATGATCTGCCTGGCAGAGCTTGTGGCCTGTTGTCAGCTGAAGAGTTCTTAGTGAAGTCTCCCTTGGATGACAAAGATCTTTTCTCTACTAATGGAATTCTTGATGATCTTTTTTCAGAAGTAACCTTGGCTTTCTTGCTTGTAATCCCTGCAGAAACTTCCTCCAGGACACCTCTCTGCATCACACTTCAGCACCAGGATGAGTTTTCTGGCTGTTGTCTGGTATATTGCCAATAAGAGTAAATATCTATCTCACTCAACTATCCCATCTGTCCTTGTAGATCCCTATCTGAACGGCCATTCATGTGATTCACTGGATAGTGTCCTGGTGGTTTCTTTTTCAGTATGTGGGCTGAGCTTAGTTAGTTTAGCCCCCCTCTCTTAAAATATGTACCTGACCTTCCCACTGACAATACCAACAAGCTATTTGAAATAGTGTATATTATCATATCTGGGATAATTAACACTATAGTTTCCACTACTAACCTCTGGTCTTGGGTGTGAGAATCACTCTCTTACATTTTCAAGTTAGCACCAATCCTATAATGATACTCCTTACCCAACCTGCTGCCCACCTCATCCCCAATTCTGACAAACTGGCCACCCAAAGATGGTGCCCTGACAAGCTGACTGGTTTACTACTGATAATTGATCAGTTGATAGATAGTGATGACATCAAGAGTCTAAACAAGGATTTAATATCATTAAATTAAACCATTGCTTTGAAAAGATTTTATTTTGCCCATATAAAACCAAGACATTTGAGATATGAATTTATATCTACTGTCATGATAAAACTAAAAAATAAACAGATAAATATGAAAACCAAAATTTATAATTAAATAATAGTGGTGAATTCTAAAAGACTTTAGTTTATAGCACTTTGTAAAAAATATTCTTTATTTATTGACATAATTTTATATTTTTAAATAAGCAGTATTTTTTAAAATAAACTTTAAATATAAATTATGGATATTTTTATTTTCAAACAAGTGTGTTGGTATAATAGAAAAATTTAATTTTTATTTTGCTTCTGTAGATATTATCTTAATACAAAATATTACAAAATCTATTTTTATACTATAAATCAAGACTTCTTACAAAATTTTCTCAGGTTTTTAAATATATAATCAATTTATAAAACCAATCAAAATAATGATTCTGATATATTAGTCTGTTATTGTATTAGTTCATAAAAATTCAAAATCACATTTTAACCCAAAAGATAAAACTATAAAAGCAGGTTAAACATTCCAAAAAAATGAACCAACTAGCCATTTAGATTTTAATAAATGAACATGCTAATGAATGCTAATTTCATTATAGTTGAGACTTAGATTAAAAACATCACATTCCACTTTTTACGGACATTCCTTACTAAGCTTTAATCTAGGGCATTTTATTATATATTTATGGAGGGAGAAAGCATTACGTTGCTGACTTTATCTAAGGTTTTAGTACAACAGAAGTTTTTGGGTAGAAATAAGCGTTTTTTTCTTTATTTGGTGGGCTTAACCTTTTTGGTACCGCGGAATTTTCTTATCGCGGTTCTTTCTTTCTTTACGTTGCTTGCGTCCGGTTTTGGGGTTTTCGCCAAGTCCGGCCTAATAAGTTAGTATTAACTAGACGCTGAGACTTACGCGAGCTAGACGGAATTTGGGCTCAAACTTCTTGGCAGAATCTACGGAATCGTAGATGAGAGCGAACCCAGTGGAACGAGCACCACCATAATGGGTCTTAAGACCAAAGGTAAAAACATTTTGGCTTTCAGTTTTGAACATCTTGGCGAGTTTAGCATTCAAATCGGCTTTGGAGACATTGGCCAAGCCGGGATGAATGATGTCTACAACCTGGCTATTTAGACAAAATTATTTTAAAAAGTTACCATCTGCTTGCGTGCAAGGAGAGGGTTGGTGAGATAGTGACGGGTGCGAATCGTTACTGAATCTGCCTAATATTTTGTTAGAAAAATCACTGACAGGTTAACTACTCACCATAGTGAAAGAGAGAAATCTATTCTATAACAACCTGTGTTGTATAGGCTTCACCTGTAAATTAGATAAAAAAAGGGAAGTTATACAACCTAATTTCAATAATTTGATTCGACTTCGTCATTCACTAAATAAAGTTCTTTATTTTATTATTTTTCTCTCAATATATTATATATAACGTCATTATTTTAGGACTTGAAGCCGTTTTCTTTCAAAGGCAAATTGGAATAAAAATTATTAATATATGAGTCATTATTGTAGGGATTAGGCCATTTTCTAATGCACGTGCTGCTCAAGTTGCAACATTTCAGTTCGATTTTGAAAAAGTAACTAATTACACATTTTATATTTAAAACATTAATAACTCAATGAAAAATTAATATTTTTCACACTGTAAACTATCAAAATGAAGCTAAGACTCTTATCTTTCTATTGGTGGAAAGATTTTAATGTGTATAATATGCTCAATATTAAAGCAAAAGTAATTTAAAAGAGTATAATCCAGATTTTATTATATGATTATATCTAATGATATAAAGTAGATCACTTCAAAGCTAATAAATACTCTTTTTAAATATACAACAGCTTTTTTTTATTTGACAAAATTAAAGATAAGATTTAAAGCTTTATTTTCACATTTTATTTTATTTAAAAAGCTCAATTATTTAGGATTTTATAATAGTTTGAAGTTAGGGTGTTTTTATCACTGTTTAGATTGATTTTAAAGTTCAAGTGAGCTTCGAACCTCAAATTAAGCATTCTTTAAATATAATTCTTTAATATTTTATCATTTTAAAAATATGCGGAAGAGTTACAATTAAGTGATTACATCATTTTACTTGATTTGCATTGATTACAAAGAGGATATGATGTAATAATGATGCTTAGCTGCTTCACATATATCACTTGTGCATTATTGTAAAATATGCAGCCTGGGTGCTGATTTTTATGAATAGTTAGTCTACTACTGTCAGGGACCCACTTGACAGGGAACAAATTCCCTATTTGGTGGGCCAAGGCCCCTAAGTTAAGCACTGCTATTACTGAGCTAATGAGTACCATGATCATGGCAAGATGGCCTAAGTGACCCAGATAGGCAAATCTTCCCAGCATAGAGCTGAAGCAACCAAGCATATAATACCCCATCACATATGTTAACAGGTAGAAGGAGGCATAGGGTCTAACCAACAAAGGTTTGACAGGAGGAGGAGTGAACAAAATACCATAATGCAATTTGCATCCCCAGTGACCGGAGGGGTACTTAAACCATCCATGGGCTAGAAATTCCTTTTACTGAGCATTGTTGGAAGAGAAGTTGTGCCAGTCAGTAGTGGGTGTTGGGTTCTTCAAGGCTAACACCACAGACAAGAAAGAAGCTAGAAACTAGAACATGAATAGAATTTCTTTCATGACTTCAAAATAGGGTATCAGAAAGTAAGTGATTGGCAGATATGGAATAAAAGTTTTTATTGTTGGAACAACTAAGTTTGATAAGGTTTGCACACTTAAATAGCCTCCAAAATGGAGGCTGGGAAATTTAAGTGGATATTGGGGGAAATAAAAGGGATTTGCCAATGATTTTCATGAATATCATGGATAAAATTAATACCTGTTTCATATTGGCATTGATTTGAGACTGTAGGTGTAATATAATCTTAAGTTTAAAAGGGAAGAAACCAAAGCAAGCACAAGATCATAGTCAATTAAGTGGTGCAATAAATGAATATCAAGAGAAATGAAGTACAGAGCCTCAGTTTCATCTAATATCAGTGAATCTGTGAGCGGCAAGGTGATCCCAAGCAGCCAATCAAATGCAGAGCAGTAAGTGACGTTATCAGCTAAGTTATCAACCTTTTCAAACTTGAATAAAAGTGTGAAAGCAAAAAAAAGGTTCAATTGAATGGTTGTAAATAGATAAAGTAAGTTGCATAGTAGATTCTATACTAACAATAGGTTCTTTCTGAAGGTTCTGGGTTCAATTTCTGTTTAGATCAAGGCTAGAAAACAAACTGGTGTCCAGTACTTCATTGTTGTGTTGCTGTGTCTTTGACTTGTTAACCATATTATCAATAAAATTAAAAGAGTCAAGGAAGGAATCCCTGATAACTACTTCTTTATCTTAATACTATACCTGTTATGGTATAGTGACAGCCTGGGTAAGGACAAAATAATATAATAAGACAAAATTGGTTCTTTATTTGATATGTTAGAAGATTTATAGTGGGGGCAGGGGAATTATTGTCAAAGGAAAGAGGCACCAAAATAAGGACTTGCCATATGGAGGCAGTGGAGAAATGACATTGGAAAGTGCCTGGGCAAGAAAACAACAGCGGTTTCACACGCCTTGCCAAATGAAGAAAAGTGGCTCTCAAATGCTTTAAATCTATTATTAGCTGCAGAAGTAAAGAGTGAGCTCTATGCACAATAAACCTTTGATTCAAATATTGCTTTTTAGGCGCAATTAAACAAGTTTACAGGCATATAATAGCAAACACGGCAAAACAAGTGGGCAATTAGGTGATTGTTCTATTGCCCTTAACATAAACAGACTATGTTTTGGCTGATTCATTCAATAATGCAAAATGCATGAAAACTGGATCAGACAAACAGGTTAAATTGTGTGACATTCTTGGGAGGCAGGCATGACAGGCAGATATTCAAAAAAACCCCAAAGAACAGCAATCAGTTGTGTTTTCTGGCGCAGTTCAAGTGATAAAACAGTTGAGAAAGTATTAGCAGAGGTTTGTCAGTCCTCAATAGTTGCTTATTCCTTGTTCCTTGTCCTTTATAACTTATATCTTATAACTATCACAAGCAAGACAACAACCCATGGAATATTTTAAATAGACCTTTTGTTTTTGGGCTGTTGTCCTTATTGGGGCTTACTTTTGATCACTAGGAGCAGCACTGTCAGGAATCCAGTCTCAGGCGGCTGGCCCACTGTTTTCAGGGGTAACTTGGGCTGGGGTTTTTGCAGACAGGGCCCACCACAAGAGATGAGCTAACTTAAAAAGATAGGAAGCAGACTTCCCCACCCAAGACCACGGGCCAGCGGCTGGTATGATGGTGTCAATCACTCCTGTGAGGGTGATGTACACAATTCTGAAGAGCTTGCCAGTATAGTTGGTTGGGAGTTCAGGCAAGGAAGCAAGAATAGGTTTGGGCGTCACTGGCAGCTCCATATGGATATTATATGCAGGAAGGTAGTTGAATTTTCCTCTAAATAACTTTGGCGTGGAGAATATTCACAGGCCTTGACGGTTGTATCTAACAGCAGATTGTATGAGGGCCAAAGGATCAAGTTCAAGTATCTTTTCTGGGGTATAGTCCTTGTATTTGGGCTTCAGGGGGTAATCAGTGAAGTGAACAGGCCCAAAGGGTACACCAGGAGGACAGAAAGCTGTGGGCAGTGAGGCAGGAGGGCTGTGAAATCTTGAGCTGAATTGGTAGATGACAAATGCAAAATAAGGCAGTAACTATATAAGCCAATGTAACATAACCTTTATTCAAAAATGTCAATAAGTTTGGAGCACGGGGTCCTTTGGTCTATATAGTAACCCACCTCTAAACTTAACATTTTCCATGGGGGGTTTATCAGGGCATTGGGAAAGGCAAGGTCTGAGGGAACTGGGTGCTTGGGTCCAAAGGCAGCAAAATGGCACTTGGCCCAGGAGTTCTTTCATTGGTCAAGAATCTTGATTTGTCTATCTGATTATCTTTCTTTAGTGTTGTGGTCATGGGGCCGTGGGCCTGTGCTTCTTTCCTGGGTTGGCTCCTGATTAGTTGCTGGTGTAGAATTCAAGTTCATAAAGCTAATAGTTGCCAAATCAGTACCTTCATTAGGCGCTGTGATTAGTCTTTCATTTGGTACAACAATTTCCTTGGTTTGGCTTGTTTCACTGCATGGGCCAACATTCTTGGTATCAGCTTGTGGGGGCTCAATCCCAGATAAACACAAGCAGGCAGTCCTGCAGTTCACAGGACTGGCGGCCCAGGGGGATCCAGGGTCAGGGTTCAATTCCTGCTCCCGGGCTCAGGTCTCCAGAGAGAAAGAATTGTCAATCCTAACATCATCCCCTTCTTCACCTGAGAGCCCTCCCTTCTGATTCTTCTTGTTCAGGCAGAGTTGGACAGCTTCTTGGGCATTGATCAGGTTGCTCAGCGGTTCTCAAGTACTTTCTTCTAGCGGGTATCCTCTCCACTTGACATAATACTGGGGTTTTCGGTAGTGAGTTTGGTTGCCGTGTATGTATTCAACTTCATATTCCTCAGCGCGGCCTGTTTGGATGGGTGGGGGTTTGTCTTGAGCCGTTGGTGGGGGAGTGAGTTCCCATCCTTTATAAACAACAGGGATTAGTGGAATACATCATGAATCTTCCAGGAGGGGGGTAGGTCTAGTTTATAAGCAACTTCTCCAACTAGTTCAATGATCTTGTGGGGGCCACTTCTTCTGCAAGCCAGCTTCCTACAGGGCACATGTAGGGGCACATTCCAAGAGTCCAGGTATACTTTGTCCCCAACTTGCAAGGGTTAGCCTGGTGTTTTTTTGCGGTTGGCAAAGGCTTTGTAGGCTTGCACTGCGTGGCTCAGATTGGTCAAGCATGCTTTTTGTGTGTTGTGGATCTGCTCAACCCAGGAACGTCCAGTGGTGTTAGTTTCCTTCTTGCCAATCTTGGGATCCCAGGTGGGATCAAACCCGTAGTTAGCTTTGAACGGGGACATTCCAGTGAAGGTGTGGTCTTTACTATTGTATGCAAACTGAGCCATGGGAAGCATGTTGGCCCAATTGTCCTGGTTGGCGTTGGCGTAGAATTGAAGGTATTGGTCAAGGATCTGGTTTACTCTTTTGGTTTGGCTGTCTGTCTGTGGATGGTAGGAGGTAGATATACACCGCTTGATTCCCAAGTCTTTTATCACCTGTGTCCAGTAGTTTGACGTGAATTGGGGTCCTCTGTCTGTGATGATTTTCTCAGGTGTCCCATGTTGAGTGAGGATGCAGTCATGGAAGTGCTGGGCTGTCTCTGCTGCCATGCAATGAGTGGTGGTTGGTACAAAGTATGCCATCTTGGTGAAGCAGTCTACCATGACCAGGATTGCATTGAAGGAGAGAGATGGGGGAAGTTCCACAATTTAGTCCATGAAAACAGATCTCCAGGGTCCATGGGGTATATCCAAGGGTCTTAGGAGTCCTTCAGGTTTGTTTCTGCAATTTTTGGTCCGCCCACAGGTCTCACATCCCTTCAGGTACGCGCTTACTTCTTGGTCCATTTTTGTCAAGCAAAGTTCCTTCTGATGCTTCAGAGGGTCTTGAGTCTCCCTGGGTGTCCAGCCATCTTTGAATTGTGATAGTCTCTCAAGATGTTGGTCCTGATGCTTCCTTCTGGCACAAAGATCCTGTTGTGGAGCATTAGTGTTGTTCCCTTCAATGAGTAGCCCTTTCAGTAGTGGGTGCTATCCAAGGATTTTGAAAGGTCAGAGATCATGATTTTGGTGAATTTTTTGAGTGATTGGGCCTTCAGTACTTCTGGTTTGCTGGCTCTGATCTTCATCAATTCCAGGTGGATGCATAGGCTAGCTGGGTCTAAGAGAACTTGGGTCTTGTGGTTGCAAGTTTCTATGTGGGTGGGTGCCAGATCAGTTCTTCTACTTAGGGCGTCAGGTACCATGTTCACCTTTCCTGGTTTGTAGTCTATGATCAGGGTGTAGTTGGCCAGTTCTAGGGTCCATCTTGCTTATTGTTGGTTAAGCTGGTTTAGTTTGAAGAAATAGACCAAGTTATTGTGGTCTGTCAGGACTTTTACTGGGAATTCAGCACCACAGAGGTACCAGCGCCAATGTTTCAGGGTCTTCATAATGGCTAGCATTTTTTTGTTGTGAATTGGGTAGTTTTCTTCTGCAGGCAGCATCTTCTTGGAGTAATATGCTACAGGATGTAGCATACCATCCCCTCCTTCCTGAAGAAGGACCCCATCCACCGCAAAATTGGATGTGTCAGTTTCAAGCACAAAAGGTTTGGATGGGTCAGGTATGGCAAGGACAGGAGCAGAAGTAAAGGCCTGCTTCAGGGTCTCAAATGCTGAGGTGCCATTGTTGGTCCAGAAAAACTGGACCTTGTCCAAGCAGAGCCTGGTTAGCGACAGTGTGATGGAGAGGAATTTTTATATGAAGTCCCTGCAATAGTTTGCTAACCCCAGGAAGCTTCTGACGTCCTTCCAGCACGTGGGGGTAGGCCAAGAGGCCACTGTGTCCACCTTATCCCGGGCCATCACAAATCCTCCAGTTTTCACTACGTAGCCCATAAATTCCACTTCTGGCTGGAAGAATTCACATTTCTTGAGTTTTGCGTGTAAGTTGGCTTGAGAGAGTTTGTTCAGGATTAGATCTAGGTAGAGCAGGTGCTCTTTGTGGGTCTTGCTGTAGCTGAGGATGTTTTTGAGGTAGGCCATACAGAACTGGTCAAGATATTTGCCCAGTACTGTGTTTATCATGCACTGGAAGGTACTGGAGACGTTGCATAGTCCAAATGGCATCACCAGGTATTCATAGAGTCCATAACTGGTCTTGAACACTGTTTTATACTTGTTGCCTTCTTTAATTTGGATTTGATTGAACAAATCTCAAAGGTCAATCTTGGAGTATACCTGAGCACCTGTCAGCACATCACACAAGTTGTTGATGTTAGGTATGGGGTAGTGATTCTTTACAGTTATCTTGTTCAATTTCTGGTAGTTAACGCACAGGCGCATGCTGCCATCCTTCTTGCCCACAAACAGCATTGGCAACAAACAAGGGCTCTTGGACACACAGATGAAGCCTTCCTTGGTCATGTCTTCAATGTACGCCTTGAGTGCCAGCTGCTCATTGTGGTTGCAGCTATAGATGGGTCCATGTTTGGGTTTGGTGCCAGGCAGGAGGTCAATAGCGTGATCATACTTTGTGTGTTTGGGGAGACAGGTGGCTGCCTCTTTGCTGAAAATGTGGGTCCACTTTCCTAGAGAAGCAGGTAGGACTCCCATGCTAGGTTCAATCTGTATGGTCATGAGGCCTTGGGTAAGTTCCTCCGGGTTGGTGCAAAAAGGTACAGTGTTGAAGGTTCTCTTATCACCCAAGGTGATGTTTTGTTCCTGGTAGTTGAGGATGAGGCCATGTCTGTCAGACCAGGAATCTCCAAGGATGAGGGGGTATGGTAGGCCTTTCAACAGGATGAGAGATGATGGGTACATGTGGTTTCCTATCACCAAGGGCAGTTCTTGTTTGCATTTGTACCCTATATCCTTTGTGCTATTTCCCATGATGATCTGGCGGCAGTTCTCAGATGCAAACAGGCCTAGTTCTTGGGCTAGTTTAGCATTGATGAAGCTCTCATCTGCTCCAGTGTTGATGAACGCCTTCAGTTTCCGGGTTGTTCCTCTGTTGTTGACAGATACTAGGATGAACTTGTAAGACTGGGAATCAGCATTTATTTGGGCCAACAAGATAAGAGTAGGGTTTTTCTTAGGACAGGCTCTGGTCAAGTGCCCTGCTTCATGGCAGTGGAAGCAGAGTTCTTCTCTGTAGTGTCTTTGGAGTTCCTCAGGGGTTATCCTCACTCTATTGGGTGTGGCGGCCCAGGTTTGGCGGGTCTGGGAGGGCCCAGCATTCTCTTGATTTATGCTAAGGCCCTTGCACAAGGGGACCAGGTCTTCCAAGCTAAGGGTGGGAAGGTGGTGTTTCAGTAGGTCCTTCATGGCTGGTTTCACTCCTTTTTGGAATATAATGGCTGTCAATTTGTCCTCAAGTTGGGTGCAGGTCTTCAGTTTGAGGAATTTGTCAATATACGCTTGAATGGGTCAGGAGCCTAGTTGGATTTCTAGCAAGGAGTTCAGGGCGTAGTATCTAGTGTTGCAATCCTCCCCATTTGCCATTAACTCAGCCTTGAACTTGGCATAGTACAAGAAGAATTCTAAATCTTCTGCTATGGCCTTGCCAAACCAGTCTAGAGCGTCTCCTGAGAGCATGAAAGCAACCCCAAGTGTCAGGGATCCAACCTGTGGGGAGTTCCTGAGAACTTACAGGCAGACAGCCTGCAGGCCCAGCAGGGAGAGCTCACCACAAGATTGGGGCTAAATTTACAATATAAGATAACAATTTTCCAAGGACTGCCCAAGGTCCGCTTACAGGCACCATAGAATCAATCAATCCAGTGAGGGTGATATACATCACCCAAAATATCTGAGTGGAAGTGGATTCATTAGTGGCAACAGATTCTTGCAGGCAGTTGGGCC
Organism: Entomophthora muscae; assembly: GCA_014839935.2. Taxonomy (NCBI): domain Eukaryota; kingdom Fungi; phylum Entomophthoromycota; class Entomophthoromycetes; order Entomophthorales; family Entomophthoraceae; genus Entomophthora; species Entomophthora muscae. The sequence goes on from QTSX02002391.1 coordinate 21,059, forward strand.
GCAGGGTGAGGGGCAGTGTCATTGGAACCCAATATGCAGGCAGGAAATTATACTTGTCTCGGAATAGCAGAGGAGGTATGGTGATTTTGGTACCTTCTCTGTAAACAGGTTCAGTCTCTCTAGTTCTAGCTTCAGGGTCATGGATGAGGATCTCCTCCAGAGTAAACTCCAAATACGCCGGGTTGGGTGGATACTCAGTAAAATGTACTGGGCCAAAGGGTGCTCCTGGTGGACGGTAATGTTCAGGAAGCTGGTCCATGGTTTATTGGGGTAGGTGACCACGGGGTGCAGATCCAAAAGGAGTAGACTGTAAATGAAGTAAAACTAATAACAAGTATGGTATGATCTGGTTGAACCAAAGGTTCATGTCACTTTATTGCAAGGATGGCAATGGGCATCTTCCTGGCGGCCCAGGGTATAAGTATGCCCATCTGTCATGGTAAAACTTTCACAAATTCTGTTGGCCTGGGGTTTCCCAATTACCAGGTCTTCCCAGTCTTTGGTGGCATCAATTGCGGGGGTTATTTTATTGGCTGGTTCAAACTGAGAATGCTCAAATTCCCTAGTCAGGTTGTGGGATTGGTTGCCTCTTGGTGGCCCGCCTTCTATGGGAAAATTCTCTGTTTCCCCTTCCATGCGGGCCCAAGTTATTTTGGAATCTGTGGCTGGACCTGCCCGTTGATTAGCTGTTTTATCAGGAAACTTTAGTGTGGAGAGTATTGGCGTAGGTACATTTGGTTCATCAAGCTTAAAAGGATTTTCCAAAGTCAAATCCTGTTCTGATTCAAGCCCAAAAAACTGCGGGCAGCCGGGCAGCCTGCAAGATGCCGGGGTTTGAGTTTTGTAGTTGAGGCTTTTTGATAAGCATAGTTGATAAGAGTTTGTCACTTGTGACATCATCCCCTTCTCTCCTAGTGCCCTCCTCCTTCCCGGCCTCTTTTCCAGGTATTGTTGTATGGCTTCTTGTGCGTTAGGTAGGTTGGATACCGGTTCCCAGGTGCTTTCTTTGGGGGGTGACCTACCCATTTGACGTAGTACTGTGGGGTCTTGTAATGGAGGCAGTGTCCATGGATGTACTCTACTTTATATTTGGTTGAGTGCCCCTCTTGGATGGGTGGAGGGCTGGTCTTTATCTTCTGGTGGGGGAGGGAGGTTCCTTCTTTCTTGAATAGCAGTGATCAGTGGAAGACATTGTGGATTTTCCAAGTAGGCGGCAGCTCTAGTTTGTACGCCACTTCTCCTATTTGCTTTACAATCTTGTAAGGGCCATAGCGGCAGTGGGCTAGCTTTCTACTGGGTAAGTGTAGGGGAACGTTCCATGAGTCAAGGTAAACTTAATTGCCTATTTCCAGAGGTTTCCCGGGGACTCTTTTCTTGTTGGCAAACGCTTTGTAGGTCTTAACAGCGCAGGTCAAGTTCCTTAGACAGGTTTCCTGGGTGGCATGTATTTGTTCAATCCAAGTTTGTCCTTCTGTGTTCTGTTCCTTACTGCCAATGCTAGGGTCCCATGATGGATCAAACCCATAATTGGCCTTGAACAGAGACATCCCAGCGGAGGTGTGGTCTTTACTGTTGTATGCAAACTGGGCCATGGGAAGCATCTCGGCCCAATTGTCCTGGTTGGCGTTGGCATAACATTGAAGGTATTGTTCCAGAATTTGGTTGACCTGTTCAGTTTGTCCATCTGTCTGGGGGTGGTAGGAGGTCAACATGCAACATTTTATTCCAAGGTCCTTTATCACTTGGGTCCAGTAGTGGGAGGTAAACTGGGGTCCTCTATTGGTGATGATTTCTTCTGGGGTACCGTGTTGTGTCAAGATGCGGTCGTGGAAATGTCTGGCTGTCTCAGTTGCCGTGCAGTGGGTAGTGGTTGGAACAAAGTAGGCCATTTTAGTGAAACAGTCAACCATGACCAGGATTGCATCAAAGGATTTTGAAGGGGGGAGCTCTACTATGTAGTCCATTGCCACTGACTTCCAGGGGCCAGCAGGGATGTCCAGAGGTCTCAGTAACCCTTCTGGCTTAGAGCAACGCGTCTTGGTTCTTCTGCAGGTTTCACAGCCGTTGATGTAGGCAGCTACTTCTTTGTCCATGCCCAGCCATGCATAGTTCTGCTTGATACTTGAGAGGGATTTGTGTCTACCTGGGTGGCCGGCCATCTCTGAATTGTGGTGGTCAATCAATACATTTGTTTGGGTTGGGCCTTTGGGTACATAGGTTCTGTTATGGAGCAGCAGGGTAATACCTTTCAGGGAGTACCCTTTCTTTGAGTGATGGCAATCTGGGTCCTTTGTCAGGGCTTTGACTAGCTTGACTGAGTAGGCGTCCTGTTTCTGGGCTTTTATCACATTGGGTTTGCTGGAGGCAATCTTTAAGTACTTCAGATGTATCCCTAGGCTGGCGGGGTCTAATAGTGTGTGGGTGTTGCAGTCCTTGATTTCCGTAGAGGAGGGGGTCAAGTTGGCTCTCCTGCTCAAGGCGTCTGGTACTACGTTAACCTTTCCTGGCTTGTAGTCTATGGTCAAGGTATAGTTGGCTAGTTCCAAGGCCCATCTTGCTTGACGTTGGTTCAGCTGGTGTGGTTTGAAGAAGTAGACTAAGTTCTTGTGGTCTGTCAGAACCTTTACTGGATGTTCAGCACAGCACAAATACCTGCACCAGTGCTTCAATGTCTTCATTATAGCTAACATCTCCTTGTTGTATATTGGGTAGTTCCCTTCAGCTGGTAGCATCTTCTTGGAGTAATATGCTACAGGATTTAGCATACTATCCCCTCCTTCCTGAAGAAGGACCCCACCCACCGCAAAGTTGGACGCATCTGTCTCCAGCACAAAAGGTTTAGCAGGGTCAGGCATGCCAAGGACCAGGGCAGAGGTGAAGGCAAGCTTCAGGGTCTCAAAGGCAGCAGTGCATTCCGGGGTCCAGACAAAGGCAACCTTGTCAGAGCACAGGCGAGTCAGGGGCAGGGTGATGTGAGAATTTTTTTGGATGAAATCCATGCAATAATTTGCCAGGCCCAAAAAGCTTCTCACGTCTTTTCTGCATTTGGGTACTGGCCAGGCTGTTACAGCTTCTACTTTGTCCTGCGCCATCGCAAACCCACCAGTCTTCACCACATATCCCAGAAATTCAACTTCAGATTGAAAGAATTCACATTTCTTCAGCTTGGCGTGTAGGTTGGCCTGCAAGAGTTTCTCCAGTATTTGGTCAAGGTGTTGGAGGTGTTCCTCATGTGTTTTGCTGTATATGAGGATGTCATCCAAATACACCATGCAGAACTGGTCAAGGTACTTGCCAAGGACAGAGTTGATCATCCTTTGGAAAGTGCTGGGGGCATTACACAACCCAAACAGCATGACCAATTACTTGTACAACCCATATCTAGTTTTGAAGGCTGTCTTGTATTTGTCCCCTTCTTTGATTCTGATCTGGTTGAAGGCGTCTCTCAGGTCAATTTTTGAGTATACCTGGGCTCCTGTCAATACATCACATAGGTTGTCAGCGTTGGGGATGGGGTAGCTGTTCTTTACAGTGATATTGTTCAGTTTTTGGTAGTTTACGCAGGGACACATCCTGCCATCTTTCTTTCCTACAAACAGCATGGGCAAAGAGCAAGGGCTTTTTGACACCCAGATGAACCCTTTTTTTGTCATGTCCTCCAAGTATGTCTTCAGTGCTGCTTGTTTGCGGTGATTGCAGCTGTATATGGGGCCATGGTGGGGTTGGGTTCCAGGTAACAGGTCAATGGCGTGGTCATAGATTGAGTGACTGGGAAGCTGGGTGGCTGCTTCCTCACTGAAGACGTGGCTCCACTTCTCCAAGGGGGCAGGAAGACTACCCACCCTGGGTTCCATTCTCAGGGTCAGGAGTGTGTTGGGTTCCTTACTGGTTGGGCCCAACTGGAACAGCACCACATCAAACAAATTGTCTCCCTTCAAGGCAACTGTTTGATTACAGAAGTTCATAATAGCACTGTGTCTCTGGGACCAGGAGTCCCCTAGGATCAGGGAGTGAGGAAGCCCTTTCAGGATGATGGGAAACGCTGGGTACCAGTTCTGCCCAATTTTCAGGGGCAATTCAGTGGCGCACCTGAAGCCCAAGTTGTGGGAGCTGTTTCCCATGATTACCTTGACACTTTTGCTGGTGGCCTCCAGTCCAAGGTCCTTGGCAAGGGTGGCATTGATAAAACTCTCCTCTGCTCTGGTATCAATGAAAGCTCCAACAGTCTGGGATGTAGTGGATGTTCTTACTTTGACTTGGATAAATTTGTACAATTGAGTAGAGGTGTTTATTTGCGCCAAGGAAACTGAGGGGTTACTCTTCTTGGGGCAAGCCTTGGTGAGGTGTCTGGGCTTGTGGCAATAAAAGCACAAGCCTTCACGGTAGTGGCGCTGTAGTTCATCAGGGGACATTCCTGGTCTGCCGGGTGTTGGGGCTTGGTTTGCGCGCTGAGCGGAAAAGGGAGTGCCTTCTTGGTTGAGGCTCAACCCTCTGCACAAGAGGAGTAATTCATCCAGGCCAAGCGTAGGGTGGTGGTGCTTGAGGAGCTCCTTCAGGGCAGGGCAGGCTCCTTGGCGGTACAGGATGGCCAATAGCTTGTCCTCAAGTTGGGTTCTGGCTTTCAATTTCAGGAACTTGTTGGTGTAAGCTTGCAGCAAGCGTGGTCCTTGTTGGATATCCAGTAAGCTGATCAGGGCGTGGTGGCAGGTGTCTCAGTTGTTGCCTGTGGCCATCAGTTTGCTCTCAAATTGGGAGTAGTCTAGGCAGAACTTGACGTCCTTGGCATTTGCTTTCCCAAACCAGTCCAGGGCATTGCCAGAGAGCATGGAGGCTACTCCAAGGACTTTCTTGGTGTCGTTGGAGTATGAGTTTGTGTTGGCTTGAAAATGGAGGCGGAGGACTGGCATTGCTCTTCTGGCTTCTTCTAGGGTGAGCTTCCCCATCTGGGGCATATCTACCCGGGTTGTGGTCTGGTTTACTATGACGTTCTGCACCTGCAAGTTTGGGGTCTTGGTCTTCTCCTTGCCAGGCAGTGTGTCTTTCTGTTTGGGGTTGGTTTGGTGTCAGGTCACTGAGGTGATCAGGTTGGTAGCTAACTTGTACGCATAGTAAGCTGAAATCAATAAAAATAGCATAAAAGATGCCCCAAGAGTTAACAACATCTTGGGGCCCAGGTTACCGTGTTTGAGGTAGATTGCCATAATGTCAGGGATCCAACCTGTGGGGGGTTCCTGAGAACTTGCGGGCAGACAGCCCACAGGCCCAGCAGGGAGAGCCCACCACAAGATTGGGGCTAACTTTACAATATAAGATAACAATTTTCCAAGGACTGCCCAAGGTCCGCTTACAGGCACCATAGAATCAATCAATCTGGTGAGGGTGATATACATCACCCCAAATATCTGAGTGGAAGTGGATTCATTAGTGGCAACAGATTCTTGCAGGCGGTTGGGCCGCGGGGTGAGGGGCAGTGTCATTGGAACCAAATATGCAGGCAGGAAATTATACTTGTCTTGGAATAGCAGAGGAGGAATGGTGATTTTGGTGCCTTCTCTGTAAACAGGTTCAGTCTCTCTAGTTCTAGCTTCAGGGTCATGGATGAGGATCTCCTCCAGAGTAAACTCCAAATACGCCGGGTTGGGTGGGTACTCAGTAAAATGTACTGGGCCAAAGGGAGCTCCTGGTGGATGGTAAAGTTTAGGCGGCTGGTCCGCGGTTTCTTGGGGTAGGTGAGCACAGGGTGCAGAGCCGCAAGGAGTAGACTGTAAATGAAGTAAAACTAATAACAAGTATGGTATGATCTGGTTGAACCAAAGGTTCATGTCACTTTATTGCAAGGATGGCAATGGGCATCTTCCTGGCGGCCCAGGGTATAAGTATGCCCATCTGTCATGGTAAAACTTTCACAAATTCTGTTGGCCTGGGGTTTCCCAATTACCAGGTCTTCCCAGTCTTTGGTGGCATCAATTGCGGGGGTTATTTCATTGGCTGGTTTGAACTGAGAATGCTCAAATTCCCTAGTCAGGTTGTGGGATTGGTTGCCTCTGGGTGGCCCGCCTTCTATGGGAAAATTCTCTGTTTCCCCTTCCATGTGGGCCCAAGTTATTTTGGAATCTGTGGCTGGACCTGCCCGTTGATTGGCTGTTTTATCAGGAACCTTTAGTGTGGAGAGTATTGGCGTAGGTACATTTGGTTCATCAAGCTTAAAAGGATTTTCCAAAGTCAAATCCTGTTCTGATTTGAGCCCAAAAAACTGCGGGCTGGCGGCCCGCGAGATGCCAGGGTTTGAGTTTTGTAGTTGAGACTTTTTGATAAGCATAGTTGATAAGAGTTTGTCACTTGTGACACCAAGTACCTTCTTGGTGCTGCTGGCATAGGAGGGGGCATTAGTCTGGAAGTGCAGGCAGAGGACCAGCATGGTGCGCCAGGCTTCTTTGAGCATAAGCTTCCCCATCTGGGGCATCTTGACCTTTGTGAGAGACTGGTTTACAATTACGTTTTGCACTTGGGAGGAGAGGGCCTTGTTGGTATCAGTGGCGGCAGTATCATGTTTTTTTTGGGGTTGTTTGGGTTCACATTCTTCCACATAGAAGAGAGCAGGTTCATGGTCATCTTATAGGTGTAATAAGTGATTATCAATAACAAAAGCATACAATATGCCCCAAGAAATAATAACATCTTGGGGCTCAGGGTACCAGCCTTTAAAAAGATTGCCATAATGTCAGGAATCCAGTCTTGGGCAGCTGGCCTGCTGTTTTCAGGGGTAACTTGGGCCAGGGTTTTTGAGGGTTGGGCACACCACAAGAGAGGAGCTAACTTTAAAAGGTACAAGGCAGACTTCCCCACCCAAGACCACAGGCCAGTAGCCAGGATTATAGTGTCAGTCACCCCTGTGGGGGTGATATACACAATTCCAAAGAGCTTGCCAGTATGGTCGGTTGGGAGGTCAGGCAAGGAAGCAGGCATAGGTTTGGGCGTCACAGGCGGCTCTATATGGATATTATATGTAGGAAGGTAGTTGAATTTTCCTCTAAATAACGTTGGCATGGAGAATATCCACAGGCCTTGATGGTTGTATTTAACAGCAGATTGTATGAGGGCCAAAGGATTGAGTTCAAGTATCTTTTCTGGGGTATAGTCCTTGTATTTGGGCTTCAGGGGGGTAATCAGTGAAGTGAACAGGCCCAAAGGGTACACCAGGAGGACAGAAAGTTGTGTGCGGTGGGGCAGGAGGGCCATGAGATCTTGAGCTGAATTGGTAGATGACAAATGCAAAATAAGGCAGTAACTATATAAGCCAATGTAACATAGCCTTTATTCAAAAATGGCAATAAGTTTGGAGCACGGGGTCCTTTGGTCTATATAGTACCCCACCTCCAAACTTAACATTTTACATGGGGGTTTATCAGGGCATTGGGAAAGGCAGGTCTGAGGTGACTGGGTGCTTGGGTCCAAAGGCAGCAAAATGGCACTTGGCCCAGGAGTTCTTTCATTGTTCAAGAATCTTGATTTGTCTACCTGATTATCTTGCTTTAGTGTTGTGGTCATGGGGCTGTGGGCCTGTGCTTCTTTCCTAGGTTGGCTCCTGATTGGTTGCTGGTGTAGAATTCAAGTTCATGAAGCTAATAGTTGCCAAATCAGTACCTCCATTAGGCGCTGTGATTTGTCTTCCATTTGGTACAATAATTTCCTTGGTTTGGCTTGTTTCACTGCATGGACCAATATTCTTGGTATCAGCTTGTGGGGGCTTGATCCCAGAAAAACACAGACAGGTGGTCCTGCGGTTCATAGGCCTGGCAGCCCAGGGGGATCCAGGGTTGGGGTTCAATCCCTGCTCCCAGGACCAGGTCTCCAGAGAGGAAGAATTTTCAATCCTGACAAGCACAAATGTATTGAGTGTGTACTCTAGTAATCAATTGCCCAAAAAAAGGCTTTTTTAGGATTCAGGAGTTGGGATCAGTCTTCTGGATGATCTGGCCTGGGCTTTGTCATAAGGAGGTCAGTTTGGATTCTCTTTCATAATCTCTGTTGCTGAAGAAGTATGCAGAGTCTTCTGTGGTGCATGTGAACAGGACAGATTGTTTAGAGACAGCTTATCTAATGCCTTGGAGTTTATAATTTAAGTTCAAAGTATATGCTTCTGATTGCAGGCAACCAAGGTTCTGGACAAGCTCATGAAGATAAGTTTCTGGAGATTCAGCAAGGCTGGAATCCACCAGAGAGTATAACAAGGGTGGGAGTCCTGGTGGTTGTCCAAATACTAACTGTAAGGGTGGTATGTCAGTAGGGCGGTGGCATTTAATGTTGTATGTAAAGGTGTCTCTTGGCAAGAAGGTATCCTAATCTGTCTCATGTTGGTGACTGAGCTTCTGGAGTATCTGGACCATGCTTTCATTAGTAAGCTCTACCATGTCATTTTTCTGTGGGTGATAAGGGATGGATAGCGTCCCACAGATTCCCATCAGTTGGTTGAGGCAGGAAATAATTTGACTGTTAAAATTGATACCATTGTCAGTCAGCAGAATCTGGGGGCAATCATGTTTGTATATGATGTTTTTCAGGATAAATGTGGCTACCACCAGTGCAAATTGGTTGGCAATTTCCTTGGCCTCTAACCATTTAGTCAGATGATTAACAGCCACAATGATGAACTTGTTGTGACTGTTGGTAACTGGCAAGGAGCCCACTACGTCAATGGCTACTGTATGGAAGGCAAAACCAGGGTGTACAAGTCTGTGTTGGAACTTGGCAACCTTAGGTCTCTCAATGTTGCAGTCATGACAGGCAGTTAACGTATCTACTACATCAGTGTGCATTCCTTCCAAGAAGCAAGGCTGTTGTAATAAGTGTCAAGGATCTGGATGTACAAGTATTCTGGCTAACACCAACCCACTTAACATCCAGTCATTGCCCAATTTGGTGCCCTCCCAATATACAGTTTGACATACCAGAAACAGCAATCAAGCAATATCACCTGACTGTCCAAGTATCCAGTGACTCAAACCCATTCTGCACATGACCAGCCCCTAGGTTTGATCCAACTAAATCTCTGCCACAGCTAAAGCTATATAAGCCTAAAGTATTATCCAATAAAATATACTTCTCTTCTCTCTCATTTCCATATTTGAAGCTTCCCCAAAAGGTGCACCTCATCATAAGGCTAACATTTTCTGTATACCACCATGACCAGTAGTTTTTTGAGTGGTCAGAACCAAGTTTATGCATAAGGATGGGAGTATGTAAGGTATCCAGGAGTCTTCACAAAGCTTTAGGAGTTGTCTCTTAGAGGCCTTAGTGTCAACAGCTAACTTCTTGAGAGCCCTCTGTATCTTTACCAGCTCCTCCCCCCACAAGAAAGGATCCTCCATAAGCTTGTCATAGAGAATGTCAGCCATGGGGGATACTAAGGCAACAGTAGGAAGACAGGAGAGACAGTCAGCATTATGATGGGCTGCTCCAGCTCTATGAATGATTTCATAGTCATAGGCCTGGAGTTTAATGGCCCAACACACCAGACGCCCTTCAGGATCCTTGAGAGTCTTCAGCCATTGCAGGGAGGCATGGTATGTTACAATTGTGAAGTGTACCCCATGGAGATACAATCTGAACTTTTTGTAGGAGTATATTATAGCCAGGAATTCACGTTTGGTGACAGTGTAGTTCCTTTTGTGAAAATTGAGTGTGCACAAGTAATACCCTACAGGGTGTTCAAGTCCTTCAGAGTCAAGCTGGGAGAGGACACCCCCAATAGCAGTCAGGCTAGCATCTGTATAAACACCACACAGCTTGTCAAAGTCAGGGTAAGCTAGTACTGGGGCTGCAGTCAGTGTTTCTTTGAGAGCAGTTCTTGCTTTCTTTTAAGCCAGGCCCCAGAAGAAGTCCACATCAGCTCAAAGGAGTTGAAACAGTGTATTGCCCAGGGAAGCAAAGTTAGGGATAAAGTAGCAATAATAGCAAATCAACCCCAGTAAGACCTGGATGTCCCTCTTGCTTACAGGCACCTGCATATTCTCAATGGCTTCTACCTTGAGAGGTACAGGATGGGGCCCATGATAACTGATGATGAACCCAAGGAGCTCCAAGTACTCATTGAAGAAGTTGCATTTCCTTGGCTTCAGCTTAAGGGTAGCAGCCAGCAGAAGTTTGAACACTTCTTCCAGGGGTTCCAGGTGTTTATTATAGGTGCAAGAGAAGATTTTAATGTCATCAAGATAGACCAGGGCATATGAGGGCTTGAGGTCTCCCATCACAGCGTCCATAGCTTGTTAGAATATTGCTAGGGAATCAGAGAGACCCTGAGGCATCCTGGTAGATTGGAACAGCCTTTTGTTGGAAAGGATGAAACACTTCTCTGGGTCAGCTGGAGGGAGATCAATCTGCCAGTAGCCAGGTATCAGGTTCATGGCCAAGAAGAACTTGGCAGTGAGGACCCAGTAGGCAAGATCTACTTGAATTCTCACAGTACAAGAATCCACAGTTTCTAATTGAGAGGCAAAGTCAACCATCAGAGGGGCATCAGAAGGCTCTGTTGTAAAGGAACAACAAGTGCCAGGGTCAGGCACAGGCTTTTCAGGGGGGAGAGAAATGGGGGGAGAGGAGGGAGGTGAAACCACAAATGCAGTCAAGAATTTCTCCTTTTTCCTGGCTGCTAAGTAGTTTTTTGAGTGATCCTCATTGTACTCCTCAATGCCAGAATCATCAGTGAATTCTTCCTTGCTCTGAATAGCCTGAGGTTTGATTGCTGCAGAACCATCAGGAGTGATGGAGGGATTGCTATCAGGTTCCCAGGGAGACTCCATGGTACCTGCTGAAGGTGCAATTAAGGAGACGTCCTCTTCATTGCTTCTGTGACAGTGGTGGGAGACAGGAAGGGGCAATGTAGTATGGATTTTCTGAGAGGGGAAACCATCAGCTTTAGCATTCCCATGCAATCCCATTAGAGTCTCAGGGGTACTAATTGCTGAGGCATCTTCAAGGTGCTTGCTTAGTTGGTCCTGAAAGGAGTCAAGGAGAGCATGTTGAGCATCCAACTCATCTAACCACTCCTTCTTTTCCTGAAAGGCCAGAACTAATTCCTCTTCCAGAAAACCCATCTGTCTCTCTTGAGTCTTTATAGTATCCTGAAGAGCAGAGAATTCCATGATGCAGCTGTTATGAATGTCTTCTGGCTTAGGAGTTTTCTGTTGATGACCATAGAACTCCAGGGCAACATGCTGATTCATCTGGGTGATTACCAAGGATGAAAGGACATGTTCTATCTTGCTCATTAATAGAGCCATTTCAGAGTGGGAGTGAATGGCTTCTGATATATTTTGAGCAAGGCTTAGGGGGCCAGAGCAGGGGTCAGAGCAGCTACCAGTTTAGAGGGTGCCAGAATTAAGGGAGATTCCATCAGGAGAACCAGAAAAAGAAGGAGGAGAATATTGACACCACACTTCCTTCACCAAGGAGTGCTCCAGGAAGCAGGAGACACAGTTCATATCAGTTGCTTCAGCCATGGGGTCAGGCTGAATTGGTATCAAGGGGGCAAGGGCTTCTTCAATGGATTTCATCCAGGAGATCATTCTTGACTGGGAGCTGGCAACTTCCAAAAGTTATTGATAGTTAGGCAAACACTGGCTTAGTCCTGGTTGACTATAGAAAGAACCATAGAGTCTATCAGATAGAGAGCCATAAGCAGTAAAGGTTGATCCTGGAGTGGGTTGAGCATCAGGAGCTGCAGGTATAGGCAAGGACATCTCACCCTCCACAAAAACAGGGCCACAGGGGTAGGAAGAGAGAAAGCTGTGGTTTGTAGAAGCCATGAGCACCAATATTGTAAAATATGCAGCCTGGGTGCTGATTTCTACAAATAGTTATTCTACTACTTCTTTATCTTAATAATATACCTGTTGTGATATAGTGACATCCTGGGTAAGGACAAAAGAATATAATAAGATAATAAGACAAAATTGGTTCTTTATTTGATATGTTAGAAGGTTATATAGTGGGGGTGGGGGAATTATTGCCAAAGGAAAGAGGCACTAAAAGAAGGACTTGTCATATGGAGGCAGTGGAGAAATGGCATTGGAAAGTGCCTGGAAAAGAAAACAACAACAGTTTCATGCGCCTTGCCAAATGAAGGAAAGTGGCTCTTAAATACTTTAAATCTATTATTAGCCACAGAAGTAAAGAGTGAGCTCTATGCACAATAAACCTTTGATTCAAATATTGCTTTTTAGGCGCAATTGAACAAGTTTACAGGCATAGAATAGTAAACACAGCAAAATAAGTGGGCAATCAGGTGATTGTTCTATTGCCCTTAACATAAACAGACTATGTTTTGGCTGATTCATTCAATAATGCAAAATGCATGAAAACAGGGTATTTAATTAATTCTGCAAACATAAACTCAAGTTTAAGCTATAGTAAAAGCTATCACGCCATTTCTTTCAGAATGGTGCCATTTAGCTTGGTCTATAAGAGCTAAAGCACCACAAAGCTTCTAATCCAAAAGACCCCATTTAAAGACCACATTCTGATCATAACTACTTCATCATTAAAGCACATTTAAGAGATCTGAACTAATTACAGATTTCAAATACTACCATGTCTTTGGTTAAACTTACTTTTGCCATGCTACTCTTTTTCTTTGGGAGCTTCAACAAAAAGAGAAATAATTGCAATATTAAAAAAGGCATTCCTCTTTATTGCTGGTAATGGTCTTGATAAATTCATCAAGAACTTCCTTACTCAAACTGAATTTGGGAGAGCTCAGTTCCTGACAGCTATTCAAAATCAAAAAGGCAATGAGTTTATTGAAAACTTAAAGGATCTCCTGAAATCTTCTCCCCAAAAGCATCTCCCAGCCTTGCAATCTCTGTTTACTTCCAGTTACTCTTTAAAAGAGCTTAATGATATGGGGTTTAATATAACCAAAAGTGAGTTTGAATACTCAAGAAAAATAAATAAAAATAAAAATTTAAGCTTAAAAAAAGCCAAAAAATAAGAAATATTCATTAAAAAAAGAAATAATTAAAAAATAATTAAAAAATTGCTGGAAAATTCTTTTGAAATAAGCCAGTTTACAAAAAAGTGCCTGAAAAACTTTATAAAGCTATTGAAAAAGAGATGAGTAATTACTCAACTGAAATTAAATACTCTCTACTAAAAACAAAAAAGAAGTATATGAAAATATGAAAATAAAAAATGAAATTTCAGTTTCACTTTCTACTTACTATAAATTAATTCCTAAAAATATAATAAAAAGTAAAAAATAAACCAATATGTGCAATGTTTGTAGTTTAAAAAATTCACTAGAAAAAAAGAAGGAAGAGTGTGAAAGTAAAAACTTACCATTACTGAAAATTCAGAACCTAAAGATAAAAATGTGGGATTGTCAAATTCTTTTGTGTGAACTCACCAACTTAATGGAGTAATTTTCATTCCAGAACAACTTACTTCTTTATATAAAAAGATGAAAAATATTCTAGTAAGTTGGTGAGTTTATGCAAAAGAATTTGAAAATCCTACATTTTTCCTAACAGGTTCTGAATCTACAGTATTGCCACAGCAAAGAAAATCAGCCAATTAATGGTCATAAACAGTGATTGATTGATCCATTGTATTATTAATAACTCACAAAATCTGACTTAAATTTTACAGAATCATTATCAATAGGCAAATATGAAAGCTGTAAAATGCACACTGTATCAATATTTGTAATACTGTAAATTCAGAATCTAAAGGTAAAAATGCGGGATTGTCAAATTCTTTTGCGTAAACTCACCAACTTACTGGAATATTTTTCATCTTTTTATATAAAAAAGTAAGTTGTTCTGGAATGAAAATTACTCCATTAAGTTGGTGAGTTCACACAAAAGAATTTGACAATCCCGCATTTTTACCTTTTGGTTCTGAATTTACAGTAAGTGTTAATGGCTCCCTAATATAGACACAGTCCAATTATAAAATCACAATGAAAAATTCCAAGTTTACAATAAATTTTATTATACATAATGTGTTGAGTTATGAAAATAATACAGTAGTTTTAAAATCTATGGCAACAACCAAAAACACCTCAGATTTAAACAAAATGACTTCAGATTTGAACAAAATCCAAGTTGTGCAAGATTCAGGATTCAAATAATTTAAAAAATATGGTTAATAAATGAACTTTCAAATAAAAAATATCACTAACACATATACAAAATTATATCAAACATCAAGCAGTGTAGTTCAAACCACAAAAAAATGAACTGACACAACAAGTGAGATGAATGGATGCTGTTCCAGAGTATATTATAATCCAATCAGGATTCATATGAGGCATCAACAGAAGGGCTAAAACAAAACAAAATTTGAGAAATCTAGAAGTAAGATTCCACAAACACAAAAAAATGAAGTCACACAAGATGTGTAGTATGAGCAGCCTAAATAGAAATATAACAGTTTAACAGCCAATCAACAGTTATCTAATTTAGGAACATAGGCATTTTATTTATTTTCATGGATCCTTATTTGTATACTGTAAATTCAGAACCTGAACGTAAAAATGCGGGATTGTCAAATCCTTGGTCCAAATTTTGAATCACTTTTGCGGGCAACTCAGCTGAGTGAAAAATAAAATATTTAATAAAATCAACCATTTATTTTGGTTTTTTTGATTTAATTAAATTGGCAAATTTTGAATCTCTTGAGCAGATAACTCAACTAACAAAAGACAAAACTCAGCAAACAAATGCGGGATACATGAATCAGAAATGCAGGATTCTAATGTACAATTTGAGATTTCCTGTATTTCAATTGAATCATGGTCATCATGTAAAAATTAACAAATCTGAAATTGCAGGATTGTCAAATCCAAGAACCAAATTTCAAATCATTATTGCGAGGAATTTGAAATAAATATAAATTATTGGTGTCTCAAAAAGGATGCTAAAGGATATAGGGTGGATTTGTGCTAATTCTTTTAGGAATCATAGGCATTCTCAAAAATCACCCTATTCCATTTTAGGACAGCAAAATTTAGATGCTTGATTGCAGTAGATTTCAGAAGACGCTAATAATAAAGTAGAATTATATATTACAATCAATCTTATCACGTTGTCTTTTCTTTGATGTGTTGATAGTGTGTTTGCAATTAATTGGACAGCTTCACCTCCAGTCGCCTTGGTAATAGGAAATCAAGCTGTCCAATTAATTGCAAACACATTATCAACACATCAAAGGAAAGACAACGTGATAAGATTGATTGTAATATATAATTCTACTTTATTATTAGCGTCTTCTGAAATCTACTGTAATCAAGTATTCTTAGTAGCAACACATGAATACATAGTTAGTAAACTAATGGTTTATCTTTCCCCCCCTCTCCTTCTTCCTTGAAAAGAAGTTTTGTTGGCCCCTGGCTACGCTGGGGGCCAAAAAACTTTTAAAAAATTTCTGCGTCATCAGGAGAGTAGCTCACAAATGATTATATGGTTTTATGGTTGCTATTTTAGTGATTTAAAGTGCAGAATATTGCATCATTTCCAGTTTAAATAATTTTTCATTTCACTTAATTTCATGTCTAAACATGGGTGTTTAGATTGGATTTTCATTTGATTTTATCCAGAGTGGAGCTTCTTGATTTGGGTTGATTTGTCCTAGTTACTTACTGTACATTCAATTTGGATTCCAGTTCCCACAATTATTATTTGAGTTTACTAGTGGCATTTAAAAGCAATTTGAAATTTGGTTCTTGGATTTGACAATCCCACAATTCCAAAAAACATAGTAAACTTAATGGAAATGGTTGATGGATTTGAACGCTTCAAATCTGATTCCACTTAATTCATTTTGTCCATTAGAAATATGCAGTTTGACTTGAACTTTGCGAAGTGTCTATGGGTTCTCCCATTTTTAAAAATTCAAATAAATACTCAAAAAAATCAATTTATATAAAAAAAGGCTATCCCACAAAAGTGATTCAAAATTTGGACCAAAGATTTGACAATCCCGCATTTTTACGTTCAGGTTCTGAATTTACAGTATAATTGTTTTGAGAACCTTCTAAATATGGAATGGTAATTACAATAAAAATAAATCATAAAAAATTAAACTTCTACTTTTAGGGATTTTATCCTAGGTTTTTTTCAATATGGTTTTTACTAGCAATATCTTTGACGGCACTAGCAGCCAAGTCAACAGCAGCCAAGCCAGCTTCAATGGAGGCAAGGCTCAGGGCGTGGAGGTACCTGTTTATACCCAAGACTTTGAGGCAGGTAACAAGGAAGCTAACCTATACCTGACCCCCAACCCATATGGCTTTGACTTGTTCAACAGTCACTTTGCGTCTAGCTCTGCCCCCGCTCCTGTACCCACCCCTGCACAAGCTGCCCACCAACCAACCAATCAGGATGACAACCTTAATTTGGAACAACTTCTCACCACAAGCCAACCTGCCCTCCTACAGCCAATCAGGATTCAGCTTCCCCAGCCCAGCGCCCAAAACAAAGAATAATTAATGCCCAAATTCTCCAAGAAATTATGGCACTGACCCTGCAGGGTCTGTCCTTGGAATAGATAGCCAGCCAATTACAATTCACCCAGGCTATCATCATGCGGGAATTCAATAACTTAATGAATAAGGGGAATCTGATTGGGACAGCCAAGAAGTCAAAGAAGGCCCTCAAGTCCTAAATCACCAAGGTGTGCCCTATTATGCTTGACCTCCTGCAGTGGAACCCCAAGTCTCCCTTGACCCAGGTCCAGAAGCAGCTTGCGCACCATGGCATTTGAGTGTCTGAGCGCATGGTGCAGCTCTGGATGTATGGAAAGGTGGCTTCAGTACAGGTTCTTATCAATGTTTCCAGCAACCAATGGGATGGCACTGAGGATTTCCCGTATGATCATACCATCAAATCCACCCTGGTCTAATGCCTGACTAGTCTAACAGATGATATCATCTTCATCTCCTACTACAAGCTATCAATGGCTTTTGATAATTTCAGTGAGAAAGAAAAAGCCGCCACTAAGAATAGAAGGAAGAAGGTCAAGAAGGGGACATTCATTAGTGCATTTCTGGCTGTTTCAGCCAAGGGTTTTGTCTTCTATCAGACAAACCAAGATTTTACCAATGGCTACAAGTACAGCCACATCCTTGGTGGATTACTTGACTCCTGAGATGGCTCAAATTCCAAGTACCAGGTTTTCTTGAGCCACCAGATGGAGGGTAGCTTCATCATCCTTGAGGCTATCTAGGGACACGGGCACCAGGCCTCAGTCTACCCCGCCGGCCATGCAGACGTCTATCTGGCTGATGTTGTCTTCTTCAACATTGGAGATACACTATGGGAGCGCCGCCCTCAGGCTTTCAACAACCTCTATCTTGGGGTCCTTGACCACAATTTTCTCTTTGGTCACCAAATGGTGGCTGACTTGTTTGCGCAAATGGTTTTCCATATGAACATGGGCAATCAATCACACAAGGATAAGCGCCTCCCACCCTGTGCCACAGCCACCTATCAACCCATCTAGCCAATGACAAACAAGGAATATAACAAGCGTTATATGGCAGCCATCACACACAATCCTCCTACCCCTGCCACCACTACCCCCACCTTCTAGCCCCACCCATCCAATCCCAGACCCCCCAGGTCAGCACTGCCTCTATGTCTTCCTTCCTGCGTTATTCTGCCTCCTAGGCATCACTCTTCCCTGCCCCAATAAACTCCCTGTTGCCAAACATTTTCTATTTATATTATCTTTATCTTGAATTTCAATTGTTCATGTTCTCTTTGTTTATAGTTGGTTTTATTCTTTATGTTCAGCTTATTTCTATAAAATCATATATTTACTATGCCATGTATCTAGATCCAGAACACAGTTATTTTTAGCGCTTTGCACTGCCCCTTGTGATAATATTAACAACAATTTGGTGATCAGCTAAGTTTGAATTAGAAAATTATAGGTTAACTGTGTTTGGATAAAGTTGTTACTGATCCAAATTCAAAACCTTAATGATAAACTTTAAGCCAATCAGGAGCTGAGTGATAAAGTGATTGTTGTGACATAAAGGGTTGTTCAATAATTCTTTGGTGCATGTGTGCTAATTAATATGATTGGCTGGTTGTTTTGCCATTGTGCGCCATTGCTGCTGTGGCAAGTTATTGATGGACTAGTGCCCAATTAGCTGCTGGGTTAGCACTAGTCTATCAATAACTTGCCACAGCAGCAATGGCGCACAATTGCAAAACAACCAGCCAATCATATTAATTAGCACACATGCACCAAAGAATTATTAGGTGACCCTTTATGTCACAACAATCACTTTATCACTCAGCTCCTGATTGGCTTAAATTTTTTCATTAAGGTTTTGAATTTGGATCAGTAACAACTTTATCTAAACACAATTAACCTATAATTTTCTAATTCAAATTTAGCTGATCACCAAATTGTTGTTAATATTTTCACAAGGGGCTGTATAAAGTAGCAAAAAAATAATATGGCAATTAAGGAAACAATGCCAACATAAAGCAAATAACACATATTGAGTTAAGAATAAAACATATAAACAATGAGTAAAAAATAGGATAATGTAGTAAATGGGAAAACAAACAGGAATAAACAAAGAGGCAGTAGTATCAGAATAATACAGATTTTATTAGGATAAAAGCTATAAAAAATATGAAAGGTTAGTAAAAAATCATATGAGGGAATTGGAGAAGCTGCTAAAGGACCTCAACTTGGCTATTGCAAAAATAAAAGACATTGGCCACAAGGTCAAGGCAAAAGTCAAGGCCACTGTCCTTACTGGGGACAAAATTGACAAGGTGTCCACCAAGGCACTTATGGCCAAGATGCCAGACACCTCTAAAAAACAATCAAACACCTTTTAAATTTCCAGAAGACTGTTGAGGAATGCCTTCAATTCAAGTCCTTTGCTCTCTCTGCGCTGTCTGTCTGGGTCAATAACCCTGAGATGTATGCACATCTCAAGCCAGTCAAGCAAGCCAGAACCAAGAACACAGAATTGCCAGCACAATTGCTTGTGCCAAGAATGGCTAAGCCTGCTGAAGCTGCCAGCAAGGAGAAAACACACAAAGGTAACCTAATAATCAAAATTAATAAAAATTTCATAATACTTATCTTTTTTTAGAAAACATAAGCGGTGAAATCTGCCGGGTCCTGGTCCCCTTTGTCCCTGCCACATTCTACAAAAACTACGCCAATTATGTGGCAAGGCAGCTGTTTCTGTCCCCTCCTGTTTTGTTCAAGATAGAGGACCACATTCATGGTACCTTTCTAATGTCCTGAGAGGCATTAGCTGGGCTGACTCATGACAAGGGGGCATCTGAGTGGGCAGTTACTGCCTACAAGGATGGATAACTAGTCTGCCTGGACCCAGTATCCCTCAGTGGAGTTTAATGTGTAAACTCCATTGAGCTTGTTTGGGACGTCCTGGAGACGCTCCCATTAAAGAACATACCAGAGATGAGATGGGCCCATGCAGCTGCTTGCTTCTGCTTCCCCTTGGAGCATAAACTTACCTATTGGAAAACTTCAGGCACAAGGTGTTGAAATTGGCTGTTGCAGACACAACAGCCATAAATAAGACTAAAATCCTCCTTGCCAACTTTGGGCTGGCATGGAGTGCCAACAAGATGGGGGTTTCTCTGGCAATGGATCTCACCTTTGCTAAAAAAACATGAGAAGAAGATTAGTACTGTGTTCAATAAGCTGTGTGAGTTTACTGAAGCCTTTGCTGGGCAAAGGCCTCACCCCGTGGTTTACTTAGGGTTCCTCTTTTACTTTGGGATGGGTGCAAACATCAAGGACCTGGACAGGGTCCTTCTCAGGATCAACAAGGCCAGGCTCTCCCTGGATGGGAAGAAGATCCCCCTGGGTACAAATTGGTTGACCATGTGATCCAGAACGCCCTGGTCCTGGCTGGAATTTACAGGTCTTCAGCCCCTCCAGAGAAGCTGCTGCTTTACTCCCACCTGACCATACTCCCTTTTAACAGCCGCCTAAATATTTCAATCAGGGTGTATCCACTGTCTATGGTGTGGCGGTTGAGGTTGTGCGCCACCTCCATTGCCAGGTGGGTACATACCAAAGAACTCATTACAGGCGCCCTTAAAACACTCTTTTCCAATAAATATATTTACATTCTAGATTATTTTTATTTATAACAATTTTTATAATTTTTATTTTAGCAAACAAGTTTTGCAAAATAAATCCTAGAGAAGGTTTTTGTCAAGCCTCCAGAATATGTAATAAACTTGACCATTATTCCCCTTTATTGATTGGTTAGACAGTCAATTGCCATTTAGCTGGTCTGATTGTAAAAAGCATCAACTTATCCCATCCCTTGGATTTGGCCAGTTGATAGACTGATGATTACTCCAAAGATTGATCCTGATCCAAGGCTAGGCCGCCTATTGGATTAGACCTGGTCCACAATCACAGAACACTTAGCAGCCAATAAGACATAGTACTCAGGAACCTACTGGAAGATGATTAAGCCAAAACATTTGCACCTGCAGATGCTTCAAATACTATGATCAATATAGAAGGTTGTTTAAGTGAATAATGCATGATGCAAAAACCCAAAGACAGGGTAACTAAACTCGCACATGCATAAACTGGAAACAAGATTCTGCCAACACACTGGTGAAGTAAGCTGAGGCCTGGTAATCTATTGAAGTCCCATGCCAGACCGGCATGGCTGTCTAGCTCTGGGGGCTGAAACTAGCAGTCTGGGGAACAGATAGACTGACTAGTAAGAGTTAGATGCGTCAGATAACTATCTGGCAAGAGGGCCTATCCACCCTATATAAAGTGCTCTCCTAACTAGAGATTGAGCAGAATAAATATTACCCTTAGCTTAGAGATTGAAGATCTCTAAGTATAGTATCACTACTAACCAACACCTAGTAGTCAGTTGTATCCAGATAGAGCGCGCCACTGTCTATCTGAAGAACCATGTTTCTTCTCCTACAGCCTTAGGACTCTGCCAAGCCGTAGCCATATCCCAAGGCCCAATTAGTAGCTACAGACTGTCACCATACAGTCCCCTATCAACATATATAATACAATGTCCTCTAATAAAAACAATACCTCAAGACCCCAAAATCTTGACAGTTTTCATAAAAGCAAAATAATATAGGTTAATAAAATATACTTCTAAGCTGTACATTAACCATTTAATTTTTTAAATTTCATTTTTATATACATTTATTTATTAAGAGTGATATAAATATATTTGCGTAATCCAGTATCAAGTGCTTGGGATAGCCTCAGATGCCATAAAAAATTAATATGAAATAAATAAATTAAAAACCTTCATTAATGGTCCTGCTGATGTGATTGCGGGCTTGGAAGCTTCTAAATAATAAATGATAATTAATAAGTCTTAAATAATAAATTATAGAATATAAAAAAGTTGGACACACTAAGCCTTTAATCAATTGGCTGTTTGGCAAGGTAGATGGAGATGAAAAATCAGTGTGGCCATATAATTTGGCCACAGTCTCAGCTGGGAGGGTGTGGATCCTGGCCTGCAGCAAATCAAAGAGGTCCTTGGTCCCAGTTGGAGTCCCTTGCTTGACAACTTTTTTGAGCCACCCAAAAACTTCCTTGATGAGATTCAAGAAGGGCAAATAGGCAGGGAGGAATAGAAGGCGCAAATTTGACGTGGCCAATTACTGGGGGCCCACTGCAATGCTGGTGTCAATTGATGGAAATTCTTTGAGAATATCTGTCACCTTATGGAGATCAACATTATTCAGCACAATTACATTGGTAAAGCACAGGCTTGTGCGCCGCAGGTGCTCCCGGATCAATTGAAGGAATGATAGGAAGGTCTGGCTGTTGTGGGATCCTAATATAATTTGATAAAGCTTGATCCCCTTTGGACCAAGGAGAGCCACCATCAAATAGGCTGTTGTGCAGACTGCAGCACACTGAGCTACCCCATCATTTGAGCCTTTGGGGACATAGCCATATGCATTTCACATAGACAAGGCAAAAGCCAATTTTTCAACATAGTAAAATTTGACTGTCCCCTTGTTTTTGAGGGCAGTGTAGGCCTCAGTGTATTTTTTCCGGGTCTCAACATTGGTTGGGCTGTTTCTATTATAGGGAGATACCCCAAGCTTTTTCCAGGAAAAGCACATCCCCTTCACTAGATGATAGTAAAAGGAAATTGAGGCCTCAACCGCAAAAGTAGATTTAACAATGGCCTGTATATTTGCCAGTTAAAGATGGCAATCTCAGGTTATACACAGGCAGATTTCCCATTTGTGCTCCTTGGTGAGCATGGTGGACACACACAGGAATGTCTCTGCGCAAGGACATGGCCAGAGTTGATGAACTTATTGAAGGTCTTCAATGCGTACTTGGGATCCACCCCAACAAGAGCCACAGCCACCTTGTAGCCACCAGATTCCCACATGAGCTGGAGAAGGATGATCTGCTTGATATCAAAAATACATTTCTGGGAAGGCTTAGTGAACTCAGATGAACAGGGATCCTGATTGGTGACAGGCTTGCAAGGCATGGGTACCTTGTTGTAGAAGGCTGAAACCTTTTTTAACACCAGATGTCTCTCATAAGTTCTGTTTAACTCAGGCTCCTTTCCCTCTTCCTGATTGCCATCACTGACGTAAGGCTTGTGGCTAGTGTCAAGCACAGGATTAACCTTCTTCATAATAGCTGAAAAGACCAACTTTTGGTGGTACATAGCATCAAACACATATGAAGTAAGTTCTACCTCCTTGTTTCTAACTGTTTTTGTTGTGGTCACCTTGGTGGGGTTCCAGGTCAGCTTAGGGATCTGAGGTTTGATGCTCCTCACCCTAGCAGCTTGTGCTCCTTGAACCAGCTGTGTCAGTGCAGCGTCACTATTGAACTTTCCTCTCCTGTTTCCTTCCTGAGTAGGCACTTGGGTTGCACTAACTCTGTTCTTTGACCCGCGGGGGCAACTGCAACTGCAGCGCACAACAGGTGCATTAGTACTCTGTTTTTATGTTCCTTTTATTTTGAGAATTTAATAAAATACTAAGTAAATTTCAATTAATTACTCCCTAAGTTTAATTTTTGCTTATATCTGAATATGGATATTTAATTAGAGATTTCCCCACCTAATATCCCAATTAAAGATTTTTTTATTTCTTAATTAGTTGTTTTTGGTTTTTTAACACCCATTTTAGAATACCCAAAAAAATTTCCATCCATTTTCCAAGATTTTACTGCCAAATTTAAACACCCATCACAATGTTTTTAAAATTTGTGTTTCAGATTGTTTGCCCTATTTTAGATACCTTGGTATCATTCTTGATTACAATCCATTGCACACAACATTTGAGTGATTTTGTTTACATAGTGAGTTGCTATTGTGTTTTGGTTTTGGGTTGAGTTTTGACTTACTGCGCTTGGGTGTATTTTGTCTGCAATTCATATAGTAAACATATGTACACCAAAAGTCAACTCAAACCATTTTTTTGTGAATCAGTTTATTTCTGATTGTATTTTGAATAGTCTTGCTTGGCGTGTGTGCACTTCTTTGCTGTGTTGATCCATTTTGCCCATTAACGCCAAAAATAACTGTTAACAGAGTGTATGTTTCAACCTGATAGTTGGAATTTGCTTAAATCTGAAATCATTTTGTTTAAATTTGAGGTATTTTTGGTTGTTGCCATAGCTTTTAAAACTACTGTATCTAAATATCAAGAGTTAACATCTAGCTGCAATATTCTAATTTAATATTTACATTTGTTGGTCCTTAATTTATTATTGATAATGAAAAATATTCATGCAAATAAATATATGTTAATTTATCAAATATACAGCATTTTATTGATTATGGAGTGTCAGGATTTCTGGATATTGACTAATTAACAGTTTCAACAAAATAACGCGGGCCAGCAGTTAATTGCTCTTGGGAAGAGTTTCAACAAAATAATGTGGGCCGCAGGTTATGGAATCAGTGATCAAATCCTATTCTTGCATCAACCTACTTGTGCATTACAATTAATTAATGGTATATGCAATTACTGCTCATTAATTAATCCACCTCAAACCACCACCTCAAACATGCTTCTCATAATAATTACTATTCTAAAACTTTAAATGAATCCTAGAACAAGAGGGCTGTCATATGCACTGTCATCTGCATTACATCTAGAAGAGTCCAACATGGACTGGGCCATCAGGCCAACCACTCTAAGATAAAAGGCTTTGAGCCTATTGTATTAGAGTAGCTCTGATTAAGTGAAACAATCATCTCCGTGAACTAGTAGCCAACCGCTGGCTAGCTAGCCCGGGAAGTGGCCCAGGAAGACAGAAAGGATACTAATCTGTGAAAGATGTCAATTTAGCCTTCCGTTAAAGCCACCCCAAAAAGGCCGGGCCTCCTGCCGTGTTGCCTTAATGCTACTTCAGTCTCCTTTAGCGTTGTGAGCTAACTCAGATAAAACGCGGGCAGGCGGGCTGCCTTAAAGCCAATCTATTAGAATAAAAGACTGATGATTCCTTATTGACTTGATGATTGATCCAAGTCCTACTTCCTTAACATGGTCCTCTCTTGAGTTTTATTAGTGGAGAGCAAAAGATGATACTGCCGTCATACAGTATAATTATCTATAGTAAAATATAGAGACAACTATGAACCTATATCCAGAAGTAGGAAGGATTGTCCCAAATCCTTTGGGCCTTGGGCCCTGTCAGACTTGCTACTTCTGATGGCAACAAAATATTCCAGGCCAAAGGTTACGCCAAAGTCACAGGTTCTCTGTACTTTCCTAATCTTAGAAGACTTAGGATATTATCTGGCGGATGATAAAATACCACAGTCCGCAATTTTCTGACATGGAGAATGTCAACAATGTAAAAAGAATATATTGTTAATTATGATTTAAAAGAAAAAATATCAATTTTATTAAGTTGTTAAAAATGCTTATTTTACTCATCAAGAGACAAGTGGGAGAGGGAATGGGCAGAATGTACATTGCCATCATCTGCGCCTATAAAAAAGACACCATCAGAGATATTGGGGAGGGATTGGGTGGTAGCTTGGCCTTGATGGGGGAGTTGGGAAGGCAGGGCTGGTTGACTGAGAAGGGGCAGCAAGAGCTGATTGCTTCAATTGCTCAAATTCTTCTTCTGTCACATATTCAGACTTGAAAAACCAAATGGATGAGTGTGTGAGGAGGTATGAGTACTTTCTGGACTTATCACCATCACTTGCATAGAAGATGATGAGATCAAATAAGTCCTGGACAAATATTAATGGGAATAGCTCAAACCCCTTCTCTATTTGAGTGCACAGTTTTTTGTAGGTATCAGGCTTTGTGCACCTGAAAGCTGAACCAAAATTGTAAAGACAAACATCTGCAAGATGCATGTTGCGTGGTTGGTGGGATAGGTCCAACAGGTATGCCCCACAGCCATAATTTCATTGGTTGCTCATTCCTGCTACTCTATCTCAGCACTCATTACAACTGTGTACACAGATTTCTGGGTAGCCCACTCCTCCAGCATGTCCCTGAGCTCTGTCTGGTAGGTATACCCATCTGAAGTGTTTGATATTTGTTGAAAATTGGTGTACACCAGCAGATTCAACAGAAGATTTAGGAGGCAGGGGCACACACTCACTATATGCCTTTGAATGTGAGGATTCCAAAGACATTGTCCAACTTGATTTGTAATAAATAACTTTATTGAATCCTATACAAGTAGATAAAAATTCTATCTCCTGGCGTTTACTACCAACATCTTATATATGGGTATTACATCATATTAATAATCATTAGTCACTGGAAATGTCTTCTAGGACATTCCAGCACACTCTAGAATCTTGGTTGTGTTGGCAGAAAAAGGGACAACTTCCCATCTTAGGGCACAATCCCGCAATGCCTAGCACAAGGTCACCCTTTGCTAGCACATTAACCAGTGATTCTTTTTAGGTGTATAATCACTTCTATATTTGACCTTGATTGGGAGTCAAATCAACTAGTTGAATTGAGCCTGGCGCCTTGGCGTTATTCCCTCTCAAAGCTGGCGTCTTGGCGCTTGATGTTAATTATTGTGGCGCTCTGGCGCTTGAAAATAATTGTGTTGGCTTCCTGGTGCTTGATATAAACTGTAGCCGCACTCTGGCACTGTGGTGCATAATTCTGAGGTTGCTGACGTCCCGGCGCCCATTGTCTAGGGTGGCAGAGGCATGGCGTGATTAATCACAATGACAACATCATGGGCCACTAACTGTACCTTTATTAATGTACTTTTAATGACACTAATTTATGAAAGGGTAATTGATTGGCCCTTATCAATTTGTCCTTAATTGTCTAATAAATTAGGCTTTCCACAATCCCTGGTCAATCATTCTTCACAATATTGCTGAGTAATGATTGACACCCAATGGGGAAACTGCCAGCAAAACCCTAAAAAATCAATACAAAATTGGGCTGCACTTGTAAATATCAGATTGTATACACTTTTCTCCATATTCTTGGATACTTGCAGAAATCTTGGCCTATGACAAGAAGATGACATCATTGCGTGTCCTCATTGCCCTCTCTTTTATAAACTCAATGATGGTTGAATTGTAGGGGTTGGCATCCATCAAACTGGAACCACTGAGAACTTGATTGAATAAGATTCTAGCAGCAATCACAACTCTGTGCATCCACATATTGACTGTTCTCTTATTGATGAAAATGCTGTGGAGTCCCAGTTAGAGACACACCTGGACCAGAGCCATCCACAGGTCATGTTCCATGATGACTATCATAAGAGGGGGGCTTTTTAACCATTGGTTGACATACAGGCAACAATTGGTGTCTTCTTGGGAGGGGGGCACAGTTGCCATGGGCTCACAGGGTTGCATCCACAATGTACTTTTCAAACCCCATTGTGACCGCTATCTCCCCAAGGGACATAAACATCCCTTGCTTTTTGACCATTTCAAGAACAATTTCTGGAGTGATCTATTTTCTTCTGTGTCTTGCAGGATGATTGGCTGGAGATGGAATGTGTCTATCTTAGGAACCAGACAGTATCATCTGATTGGCTGTTTCTGGATTATGGATTCTCTGGGTGACCCCACGGCTCACTTGGCCAATTCTGGATGCTAATGATGATATGCAATCTGGATTAGCAGCTGCCTGTGCATTAAGGGCAAACAGGGCCATGCTGGAAGACACAGGAGAAAGAAAACTACTGGGTAGTGCTTGGGAAGGGGCCCACAGGTTGAGAGTGGCCATATACAGAGGCTTCACTATTGGAAGACCCAGCGTAGCCCTGCATGATTTTGTCAAGTCCAGGGAACAGCTTGTTGCCTTGGTTGTTATTGAAAGAAGACATAGTAAATTTTTATTAAAAAATTAAACTCAAAAAGAGGAGTGTACATTTTAGTCAATTTTATTGTTAAGTATATTACGTTGGTGAATATTACAATCTAAATTTTAGCTGTCCTAAAATGGAATATGGTGATTTTTGAGAATGCCTATGATTCCTAAAAGAATTAGTACAAATCCACTATAGATCCTTTAAAATCATTTTTGAGATACCCATAAGTTATATTTATTTCAAATTCCTTGCAATTATGATTTGAAACTTGGTTCTTGGATTTGACAATCCCGCAATTCCAGATTTGTTAAGTTTTACATGATGTCTATGATTTGTTTGAAATACAGGAAATCTCAAATTGTACATTAGAAGCATGCATTTCTGATTCATTTATCCTGAATTTGTTTGCTGGGTTTGGTCTTTAGTTAGTTAAGTTATCTGCCAAAGGGATTTGAAATTTTCCAATTTAAATAAATCAAAAAAGTTAAATTAAATAGTTGATTTTATTAATTATATAATTTTCACTCAGCTAAGTTCTCCGCAAAAGTGATTCAAAATTTGGACCAAGGATTTGACAATCCCGCATTTTTACGTTCTGGTTCTGAATTTACAGTACCCAAGTGAACAGATCCACTGGAAAAAGCCCTTTTGAACTAGTTTATAGTCCAAAGCCAAACATTGTTCAAGCTCTCACAGGGCCCAAGCTATAAATATCACATCAATCAGACCCCCAAGTACTCCATGTCAACAAAAATCCAGCTGATAGAAAAGAAAAACAGTTACAAGATAAGTTTGCCCCCCAAAGACAGACATGAAGTTGGCAACAAAGTTTGGGTAATGAACACAGAAAAAAGCAAGCTGCAGTCCAAAAAAGTTGGGTCTGTCATTGTACTAAAGGTAAACAATAACAATACTTACCTAGTGCAAGGGTTGGGAAAAAAAGCAAGACAAATTCCTACATCACAATAGGCTCTGCCCCTACAAGACCCAACAGAAGCAATGTGAAACTGTCCTCCCTGAAACCAAACAGCAACTGATACAGTACTTACCTGTGACCTGAAAACCTTCCAGCAGACCTTCTAACAGAGGAAGCCAACCCTCAGCCAGGAGGGAGGGGGTGTCAAAACAATGAGGTCAACTCCTGGCAAGGTTACAATCAAAAAGTTCTGTGACCAAAAACCCAACTTACCTATGACCCAAAGCCAAATACAGAAGGTGACTCAAATTACCAAATCCAGCAACAGGACCTAGTGGAAATCCCAATACTTAAACAACTTGATTTAGCGCTTGTCTCATTAAGAGAATCAAGCCACCCCCTGTCCAATCCAACCAAGTGATATTCACAATCATGTTCCTGTTATCACAATTTACCCCTACTATAACATCAATATATAAATAAAGATTATTATCTATTCTCTAATTATTTTCCCTTTTAACTCTGCTAAAACAGCACAATTATAACATAAGCCTTTGGTTAGTCTCCAGGGATGAATCAGGAGTAATTTAAGGCCTTGATAATGTAGTATAAAGAATTTTGTTCTAGGTAGGCCAAGAAGGGTGTGTCCAGATATAAAAAACAAACAAGAAAAGATACCAAAATGGTTTTTTATTTTTTAATAGTGGAGCCTTGCTAAAGTTCTGAAGAGTTGATAAAATGAGGAATAGAAATCCAAATGCTGCAAAAATTTGATAACAACAAAGTTCTAAGCAGCAAAAATCACAAATGATAAACTTCAAGTAGAAGCATTAGGAAAAGACAACCAAGAAAAACTTTGGAAAAAATAAAAATGCAATATTTTGAGGAAACAAGACAAGATTCTGCAAATAAATTTTTTGCAAATTGGTTCAACCATTTCCTCAATTTTGAGCTCAGGGGTTGTGAAAAGCAGTAAAGAGACCACAGAAACCAAGAAATTGACACCACAACTGACAAGAAGCTATACATGCATATAGGTGATCAAAATTTTCATTTTTATAGAGAAGTTTTGGCTGAAAACTGTCAACTGAGATTTTTAAATAATTATGGTTCTATTGAACTACTGGGGTAGCTCTGAGCTCCAACCCAGATCATATGGGTATTTGGGAGGGAATTTTTGCACCATCAAGAAAGATTTAAAAACTTAGCCCTCTAAATTTATCAAAAGAAATTATGACATCATAATTGAAATTTTTGGTCAAAAACATCAGATTATCTGATCTCTGCGTTTTGAGAATTCAAACAGCGTTTTCAACTTCTGTCAAAAGATTCACATGTTTTGGCAAACCCTCTTCTGGTCAACTTCTTGATTGATGTCCTTTTATCATTTTATGGCTGCTTTCTTGGGCCTGACTCTTTGATGTTTGAATTTTCAAGGGTCAGCAGTTCTAGACAAGATGAAACCATCACTGAAATATTTGATTGAAGATAAATTAAGGTCATAACTGCTTATAAAACCCTCAAAAGGATATTTAGAAAGGAGGATTAGTCATTACATCCATTACTGAAAAGAGGCTGTGTGTAGCTACTAATCAGGGGTGAAATGAGGGGTTCCCCCTTTGAGAGAATATCATATTCTTGTGGAGAAAAAGATAAGAAAATATTTTCAGTAATAATATTGAAATCCAAAGGTAATACAGGTAAAGTTGCTACTTTCTGAATGTGCCCGTTCACAACAAACATAATACTCACCCACAGAAAGATAGATCAGTTGTACAGATTATCAAAAGCTTTCTGCTACTCCAACCAGGATCACAGTCTTCTTGTAGCTTCTGGCAGCATTTGTGAGAATTGGGGAGAAGGTTAGTAAGAAATAAAACCTTTCTCTCAACCACAATAAATTACAGTTTCAGTAACAACCAAAAGGTTGCCACTGAAAAATCCTGTGAGGCCAAAGGGGGGAGAAGAATTAGCTGAACACTAAAAGCAACAGGCAAAACCAAATGGAAAAATTTTACTAAAATTTTTTGAACTTTATTAGAGTAGATAATGATGAAGCTAGGTATTTTACAACTCTTGCATTCATTTAAGGGATGGAATAGTATTGGGATGGTAGACTAAATGTCACAAACCAATTGAAAAATGATATGAGCGGATACAAATGAATTTCTTGAGGCAGGAATATCTTGAAAATTTTTGAATTGACATAATAAAAAGGAAAACTAAACCAACTAAAATCAGGAAATCTACTTTTAATGCAATTACTACTGCTCCTGACTGCTCTTGTTGTAACTGTGCTGTTTTAGCAGAGTTACAAGGGAAAATATTTAGAGGATAGATAATAATCTTTATTGTGAGATAGTGATTATATAGCTATTGTGAATCAATGGATAGTAGGAACATGATAGGTGATCACACGGTTGGATGGAAGAAGGGGGTGGCTTGATCCTGATAATGTGTCAAGCGCCAAATTGAAGTATCCACCGTGAAGGATCATCATCTGTTCATGTTGTTGGATTTGGTAATTTGAGTTGACTGGATAATTGGATTGCGGGTCATGAACCTGCTTGGTTGGAACCTTGTTGGCAGGTTGAGCCTGCGGTTTTGACACCCCCCCCAGCTGAAGGTCGGCCTCCTCTGGGGGAAGGTTGTCAGGGAGGTTGTCAGGAGCCCAGACGCTGTATTGAATCAGTTGTTGTTTGGTGGCAGGAAGGGCGGTTTCTTGTTGTTTCTGTCTTGCTTTGCAGGGTTGTAGGCAATTGTGGTGTAAGGTCTTGTCTTGTTTGCGTTTCCTGAGCCCTTGCACAAGGTAAGTGTTATTGTCGTTTACCTTTAGGATTATTGCTGGCCCTACTTTCTTGGGTTGCAACTTGCTTTTGTCAACATTCATGACCCAGACTTTGTCCCCAACTTCATATCTCTGGCGGATGGGTACAAAGGTTTTTTGTAAGCGTTCCTTTTCTTTGGCTGCTTGTTTGCTGTTGGCCTCTATTACTTGAGGATCAGAGCAAGGGGGACTTGACTTGGGATCTCCAGTTTGGGTCCTTTCAATGCTTGAATAATATTAGGCTGTGTGCTGTATACCAGTTCAAACGGGCTTTTCCCAGTGGATCTGTTCACTTGGGTTTGGATCACAAGTAATGCAGTCTGTAGCTGCTTATACCAGTCTTCAGGTCTCATGGCAGTGAGTTTGGCTAAGGCTTGCATGAGGCTACCATTAAGCCGCTCTACGCGTCCATTAACCTGTGGATAGTATGATGTTGTGACAGTGTGTTTGACCCTGTTTTTGGCAAGGTACACATTGGTGTTTTTGGAGGTCAATTCTTTGCCCCCATCTTTTATCAGGAGTTCTGGCTTTCCAAACCTGCTGATTATTTCTTTGCCAATGAATTGTCAGATGTTGTTACCGGTGTGCAATTTCACCGCTTAGGCTACTGGCCACCTTGTTGTGAAATCAATGGCTGTGATGATGTATTTTTTGTTGTTGTGCTTTCCTGGCATGGGGCCCACAATGTCCAGAGCCCATACCTTGAATGGTAGTTGGGTTTGAATGGGGAGTACAGACTTAGGCGGAGTTTTGCTTCTGGCAAATTTTTTGTAGACCTCACACTGTTCTAGCACTTCCTGGACATTGCGGTATAAGGTTGGCCACCAGGCTTTATGCTTTAGGAATTCATACAGATTTTGGCTCTTAGTATGTCCAAGATCTCTGTGGTAGCAAAGAATGGTATTGACTTGTTGATGTATGGGAATGTAGGGAATGTTTGTGCCATCCAACATCTTTCTGTGAAGGGTCCCGTATACGTCAGCAAAGAGGTGTTCATTCTTGATGACCGTTTCTTTGGTGATATTGATTGTGCCTGCGGGGAATCCTTTGTCTTTTGTACGTAGCACTAGGAGAGGCCAGTCTGGGTCAAGCCCATTTTTTCCCCTAGAAGCGTGGACATACAGGCGGGACAGGGCGTCTGCCATGGCAAGTTTGGCCCCAGGCTTATATTAGATGAGCATGTTAAACCTTTCTAGGATTTTCATCCACTGCGCTTGGTGGCGTGACAAGTTTGCCTGTGTCTTGGAATAGATGAGCAACTTATGATCAGTTAGTGCTGTGAATTCTTCCTGTCATTCCAGGTAACAGCGCCATTTGACTAGGCAGTGTACAATGGCCAGTAGTTCTTTGCTGTGGATAGGGTATTGACACTTGCCATCTTTCAGCTTGCTCAACTTGTAGGCTACGGGCAGGAAGTCACTGTCACTATTCTTGATTTGTAGTACTCCCCCAATGGATGCATCTGAAGCGTCAGTTTTCATCTGGTATTCTCTGTCTTGTTTAGGGTATTGTAAGATGGGTGCTTTTGTGAGCTTTTCCTTGAGACGTCTGAAACAGAGGTCGCGTTGGGGGGTCCATACAAACTTGGACTTGGCGCCTGTTATGGCAGACAAGGGGGCAGTCAAGACGCCACAGTCAGGTATGAAGCGTTGTACATAGGCCACCATTCCTAAGAAAGTGCGTAGTTCTGACTTGTCCTTGGGAGGTGGCATTTTGCAGATGGCTTGTATCTTCTGGCTGTCAGGTTTGATGCTGTCCTTGGAGACTATGTGTCCTAAGAAGGGTAGTTGCTCCCGGAAGAACTGGCATTTAGAGGGCTTGGCCAGCAGTTTGTGTTGTGCCAGGGTCGCAAAGACTTCCTCCAGTTCCTTGTGATGTTGTTCTACTGAGGGGCTTTAGACAATGATATTGTCCAGGTACACAAGGGCGTGTCTGCCTATGTGTGGCGCAAACACTTTGTTCATGAAGGTTACAAAGGTGGATGGGGCATTGGTCATGCCAAAGTTGAGTACCACGCATTTGTAGGAACCGTACTTGGTGTGGAAGGCTGTCTTGGGGATGTCTTCCTCCTTGATACAAATCTGATTGTAACCTGCAGTATGGTCAATCTTGGAGAAGACAGAGGCTCCTCCCTAGGTGTCAAAGAGATTGTCAATTAGTGGTAAGGGGTAACAATTTTTGATGGTGACTTTGTTCAAGGAACGGTAGTCTGTGACCAGGCATAAGGTACCGTCCTTTTTAGCCACAGAGAATACGGCGGCCCCAAAGGGAGACTGTGAGGGGTGGATAAGCCCTTTTTCCAGTGCTTCCTTGAGGTAGGCTTGCAGGGCGTTGTCCTCATTTGGGGTCATCCTGTAAATGAAGCGTGCCTTGGGTACAGCCCCCTTGAGTTGGATAGAATGTTGGATGTGTTTCTCAGGGGGTAGCCCAGGTAACGCCTCCTTAAAGATTTCTGGGTGACAGGCCACAATGTTGCAATCTTGCAGTGTGGAGGTGTCCTGGTGGTCCTTGAAGTGTATTATTTTATACTGACAGGAGTCCCAGTCAATAGCTTTCAGGGTTTTCTTCTCATCCAAAGTCTCTGTGATGCGTACAAAGACGTGATCTTGTAGGAGTTGGTCTACAGTTTCTGGGTAGATCTGATGGTTGACACCTTTGCGCTTGATGGTCAGCACTGAGGTCGCCCTTTCTATGTGAGGGTTGTTTCTCCGTAACCAGTCTAGTCCCAGTACAATTTCAAACTTAGGGAAGTCAATGACAGGACCTTGGATGGTGGAGTGGAGGTTCTCAAGCATGACAGAGAAGGGGGCAGCTTCCTTTGTCACGGCAATGTGATGATCATCAGCCAGGACCATGTTTTTAATCTGCAAAGGATTAATGGCCATCTTGAATTTGTTCACAAAGCTGCTGTTGACTAAAGTTCAATCTGTGCCCAAGTCCGATAGTGCTGAGCCTGTGTAACTGCAAAAGCAGAAAGGGTAAGACATCAATTTATTGGGATGTCTGGCAACAGTGTATAGTACTGGGTCTCCCGAGGGTACTTGGATCATTGGGCATTGGTCCACGTCCTTGGTTTGGTATTCATTGTTGGGCAAGTAAGGAGTTGCGTGGGGAGAGCTTGGCTTGCTTAGTGCTCTCCCCGGGCTTTTCCCTCATCTTGGTTGCCTTGGGTGGCGGTGACATGGAAATGGGTACGGTTTGATTGGCTGTTATTCCCATTCCCATTTGATCCCGTGGGTTTGTGGTTGTTGTTGTTACCGCTACCTCCAGGAGGTGGTTGCAAGGAGTGCCTGCTTGAATGTGAGTCCTTGGGTCTCTCTTGTTTCCCGGTCTGTGCCTTTGCAGAGTGTTGGATGTTTGTTCTGCTTTTTCTGCTTCACAGTACAGGCTTTATAGGTTGGTAACTTGGTCCAGGTTCACGTGTCTCATTACATGCAACTTGAGAGCGTTGTAGTACATGAGATGTGGTGCTGGGGTGTCAAAGGCCATGTCAGATGGGGCGCAGAGTTGGAGTTCCTTGTAGGTGCGGGTGAGTTCTTTAACAGTGCCTGTCTGGGTTAGGTTCTTTACTTGGCGTATGATCATGAGTGCCATATCCTTAAGCACAAACCTCGCCAAGAAGTCCTGTTTAAAGGTGTCCCAGTTCTTGTCAGTGTGCTCTTTGTGCCACTTGTTGCACCAGGTGCCAGCATCATGGATCAGACAAATTTAAATCTCTGCAATCCAAAACTGCTGTGGGCACTCCATCTGAGCCAACTTGCTTTGGGCGGACTGAATCCATGCGGCAGCATTGTTGTTGTTGGCCCCCGCAAAGGGTTCCAAGGTGGCGCTGTGAAGTCTTTGTGCAACCTAGGTGGGCATGGTGGTCTTGTCTGCTGGTTGTGGTATTGATGAGGGTGCCTGAAAGAACCCTAGGGCAGACAGGGCGTTAAAGGCAGGTAGCGGGATCACTGTGTTCTGGTAGAGAATAAAACCATCAGGTATCTCGGTACCAGGAGTGTACGGCGTCCAGTTGGGCAGGAGGCCAGACATAATTCTGTCAAAGATTTGTTGGCCGCGGCGTGTGCGGGCAACAGGCAGAATTTTTCAAGTAAGGTAGGATGGAGAACCTACCTGTGCTCCAATGTTGTAACTGTGCTGTTTTAGCAGAGTTACAAGGGGAAAATATTTAGAGGATAGATAATAATCTTTATTGTGAGATAGTGATTATATAGCTATTGTGAATCAATGGATAGTAGGAACATGATTGGTGATCACACAGCTGGATGGAAGAGGGGGTGGCTTGATCCTGCTAATGAGTCAAGCGCCAAATTGAGGTATCCACTGTGAGGGATCATCATTTGTTCATGTTGATTGATTTGGTAATTTGAGTTGACTTCTGGGTCTGGCTTTGAGTGACTGGGTAATTGGATTGCGGATCACAAACCCGCTTGGTTGGAACCTTGCTGGCGGATTGAGCCTGCAGTTTCAACACTATTGCACATGATGTTTAACCAGGGGTGTCTCTTGGGTAGGTTAGGTGGGGGCATCTTCAGAATAATTCCAAAATATTAAATTGGGGGCGTTTCTTGGGCTTTTTCAGTAACATTTTGGATAAATATTCCAACATAATTTGGTAGAAATTCCCAATAATTAGGCAGGAATTGGAGTAAAGGCCTAATAGAGGTGTAAATTTACATTATCCTTTCCTATTTAAAAGAGTAGGTGACCAGCCAGGGACTGGAGCATGAAAGAGTCACCAGCCAACTTAGGAGACCTTCAAAAGGCCAATTTAGAAGCTAGTTATAAAGAAAGCATAAACAAGGCACATATTTTTGGAGGGATCAGATTAGACATCCTTTATAAGCAGCAATCAAGAGGTGCTGGTGGTGATCACACTGAATTGTGAGCAAGCTTAGCAATTTATTGCAGTCAGGATAGTGATAGGAGCAGGAGGGACAGAGAAAATTTAAGTTTGCCTCTGCTAGGGCAGAAGAACAGAGATGGGGTGTAGGGGCAGGGACACAGAGGAGCACACATAACCAAAGCCAAGAATTGGGCTATCCAAACTGATGGCTGACATAAGACTAAATCTCATACAATCTATTGTTTCAAGGTGGCTGACAAAAAATGATAATAGCACAGCAAGACCAGAGAGGGGAATGACAGGGACAGGGACAGAGACAGGACAGGAGAAAGCCCAAAACCAGAACCAGGATAAACTATCTAAACTGTTGGCCAACATGAGACTAAATCTCATATAATTTATTATTTCAAGATGTCTGCCAAATAAAGATAAGAGCACCACTAAATTAAAGTAGGGGAAGCAGGTACAGGAGGTGAACACCAAAGCCAGGGGTTAGCTGGCCAAACTGATGGCCAACATGGGACTGAATCTCATACAACATTTTAAATTAAAGATGACAGCCAAATAAGATCAGGGGCACCAATTTCAGGAAAAAGGGAGGAATAGGAATGGGCAGGAACTGAACAGAACAACCAAGACCAAGAAAAAAATCCCAATTAAACCAGATTGATGTCAGGCAAGAGAAAAAGGCACCCTAAATCCTTGATATAAATGTACTAGAAAAGGAGGAGGAAAACTGATAAACTCAAGGTAAAACCAATCATGAGAGATCAGGAGAAAGAAGTGGTTTTTTTTTGAAATTCTAATCCACAGAAAGCAAGAAAACACTAGAAGAAAAAATGGGAGTGCAAACAAACATACTAGAGCCTCAAACCAAGAGCAACATTCCAAAAGAGATCAGCCCAGAGATAAGCCAAGATTATTGACATTAGAGCATGTCCAATCAATCCAAATTGAAAGCTAATTAATAAACCCAACCCAAACAGCAGGCAGCTTTTTGTGACAGAAGCTAAGTGGCAGAGAGGCGCCACCCAGACAATGAAATTTTAAAATATTTTCAATAGTTTTGACTGGCACTGGAGCAAAAGGCAGGATGTTTAAAAGCAACAGAGAAAGGAGCCAATCAGATTGATTTGAAAAGATGGCAGACAGTGGAAAAATAGAAAATTGATTTGATTGGAGGGTTTTTCTAGATAAAGTAACCAATCCAAAGACATCACTAAAGTGTGTTGAGTAACAATCAATCAAAATTAGCCAGGCAGCAAAATCAGAAAGAGTAACCAAATCAAATAATTTTTTTCCAGTATCACATGAGCTGAACCCAACTGACTAATCAACAGCAACAGAAGGACAAAATGGGCCAATTCAAGACAGTAAATTTGGACAAGTAAAAAGGGAGGATGTGGGGGTTCAAATTGGATGCTTTAAAATTCCAACTTCAAGCTACAGGAGCAAGAGCAACAGAGCGCACAGGCTGGAGCAAAAGTAGCCTGTCAATGTTTAGAAGGTCAGTTCATCAAGTGTGCAAGCAACAGCACAGGGAAAAGTTGGCAACAGCAAGGTAAGCAATCAAAGCCAGCAATAAACCAAAACTGACCAACATCAAGGGAAGAAGAGCTGGTCAGGACAGATGTGGAAGGGGTAAAGTGGGGAGAGGAAAAGCCACCTGGATAGAAAATGGGAACCAAAAACAAGGAATTGGGGTGCAAATAAGCTGTGGGAAGTGTAAAGTTACGCCTCCACCTTGTGACTCTACTTCAATCCTCACCAAATGCTTGGGGATCTCTGCCAACTTAAGCCTGGATATTTCCCAAAGATTTACTGAAAAAACCCCAAGAAAAGTCCTCACACTAATAATTTTAAAATTAGTTTGAAAATGTCACCACCTAACCCACCCAAGAGACACCTCTGGTTAAATATTATGTGCAAGAGCGGCTGGGAGCAGTGGGAATTGCATTCAAGACCAGTTCCTCAATTTTTAGTCAAGTCAGTTTTCCCTTTGATTTTTTCTATTTGGATTTTTCCAGATTTTCCTGCCTCAAGAGATGCATCCATATTCCCTCATATCATTGGTCAATTAGATTTGGACATTCAACTTCCCATCTAAATTTCATCCCCTTCCTTTAAATGAATTCAAGAGTTGTAAAAGAGCTTGCTTCATCATTCTCTACTCTAATACAGTAGTTTTAAAAGCTATGGTAACAAGCAAAAATTCTTCAGATTTAAACAAAATCCAAGTTGCGCAAGATTCAGGATTCAATTAATTTAAACATCTTTGGTTAATAAATGAACTGTCAAACCAAAAACAAAATTTCACTAACCCATCATACAAAATTATATCAAACATCAAGCGGTGTAGTTCAAACCACAAACAAAATGAACTTACACAACAAGTGAAATGAGTAGATGCTATTCCAGAGTATATTATAATCCAATCCAGATTCATATGAGGCACTGACAGAAGGACTAAAGTGAAACAAAACTTGAGCAATCTAGAAGCGAGATTACACAAGCACAAAACAAAATGAACTCACACAAGATGTGTAGTATGAGCAGCCTAAAATAGAAAACTATCAATTTAATAGCCAATCAATAGCTATCCAATTTAGGACCAGAGGCATTTTATCCATTTTCATGGCTCCAGATTTGTATGAAAAGGTTTTGAGAATGTTCCAAATATGGACTTGAGATTACAATAAAAATAATTCATTAAATTTTAAAATTTCTACTTTTAGTGATTTTATACTAGGTTTTTTTACAATGGTTTTTACAAGCAATATCCTTGAGGGCGCCATCAGACAAGCCAGCTGTAATAGAGGCAAGGCTCAGAACGTGGAGGCACCCGTTTGCACCCAAGCCTTTGAGGCGGGTAACAAGGAAGCTGACCTGTTACTGTCCCCCGACCCATATGGCTTTGACTTGTTTGAGAGTCACTTAGCGTCTAGCTCTGTCCTTGCTCCCACACCCACCCCTGCACAAGCTGCCTGTCAACCAACCAATCAGGATGACAACCTCAATCCAGAACAACTTCCTGCCACCAGCCAACCTGCCCCCTAAAGCCAATCAGGCTTCAGCTCCCGCCGCCCAGTGCCCCAAACACAGAATAATCACTGCCCAAATTCTTCAGGAAATTGTGGCACTAAACCTACAGGGTCTGTTGTGGGACCAGATTGTTGCCCAGTTTCAATTTAATTGAGCCACCATAATGCAGGAGTTCAACAACCTAATGAACAAGGGAAATCTGATTGGCACAACCAAGAAGCCAAAGAAGGCCACAGAGTCCCAGATAACCGAGGCCTACCCAATAATGCTTGACCTCCTCCAGTGGGACCCCAAGCTTCCCTTGACCCAGAGCTGGAAGCAACTTGCACACCATGGCATTTGGGTGTCTGAGCGCATGGTGCAGCTCTGGATGCACAGAAAGGTGGCTTTAATTAGGGTTCTTACAAATTTGCCAGCAAGCAATGGGATGGCGCTGAGGATTCCCCATATGACACCGCAATTGAATCAACCCTGGTCATATGCTTGACAAGTCTAACAGATGACATCATTTTTGTCTTGTACTACAAGTTATCAATTGCATTTGAAAATTTTGGTGAGCAAGGAAAAGCCGCCACCAAGAATGGAAGGAAGAAGGTCAAGAAGGGGACTTTTATTGATGCATTTCTGGCTGTTTCAGCCAAGGGTTTTGTCTACTATTGAACAAACCCTGATTTCATTGATGGGTACTCATACAGCCACATCCTTGGTGGATTGCTCAACTCCTGGGATGGCTCAAATTCCAAATACCGGGTTTTCTTGAGCCACCAGATGGAGGGAAGCTCCACCGCCCTTGAGGCCATCCAGGGACGCGGGCACCAGGCCTCAGTCTACCCCGCCGGCCATGCAGACATCCATCTGACTGATGTTGTCTTCTTCAACATTGGAGATACACTACAGGAGCGCCGCCCTCAGGCTTTCAACAACCTCTATCTTGGGGTCCTTGACCACAATTTTCTCTTTGGTCACCAAATGGTGGCTGACTTGTTTGCGCAAATGGTTTTCCATGTGAACATGGGCAACCAATCACGCAAGGATAAGCGCCTCCCACCCTGTGCCACAGCCACCTACCAGCCCATCCAGCCAATGACTGATGAGGAGTATAATGAGCGGTATATGGCGGCCATCACGTGCAATCCTCCTGCCTCCACCCCTGCCACCAACACCCCCGCCCGCAAACCCAACCCATCCAATCCCAGACCCCCCAGGCCAGCACCACCTCTATGTCCTTCTTCCCACGCCATTCTGCCTACTAGGCATCACTCTTCCCTGCCTCAATAAACCCCTGGTCCCAGAAAATTTCTATTTATATTATCTTTATTTTGAATTTCAATTGTTTGTGTTCTCTTTGTTCATAGTTGGTTTTATTCTTTATGTTCAGCTTATTTCTATAAAATCATATATTTACTATGTTGTGTATCTAGATCCTGAACACAGTTATTTTTAGCACCCAATCATAGCCCCTTGTGAAAATATTAACAACAATTTGGTGATCAGCTAAATTTGAATTAGAAAATGATAGTGTTAACTGTTTTTAGATAAATTTTTTACTGATCTGAATTCAAAACCTATAATGATAAACTTTAAGCCAATCAGGAGCCAAGTGATAAAGTGATTGTTGTGACATAAAGGGTCATTCAATAATTCTTTGATTCATGTGCAATAATTAATATGATTGGCTGGATGTTTTGCTATTGTACGCCATTGCTGCTGTGGCAAGTTGTTGGTGGACTAGTGCACAATCAGCTGCTGGGTTAGCACTAGTCCACCAACAACTTGCCACAGCAGCAATGGCGTACAATGGCAAAACATCCAGCCAATCATATTAATTAGCGCACATGCATCAAAGAATTATTGAATGACCCTTTATGTCACAACAATCACTTTATCACTTGGATCCTGATTGGCTTACAGTTTATCATATAGATTTTGAATTCAGATCAGTAACAAATTTATCTAAAAACAGTTAACACTATAATTTTCTAATTCAAATTTAGCTGATCACCAAATTGTTGTTAATATTTTCACAAGGGGTGTGTTTAAGTGCTAAAAATAATATGGTAATTAAGGAAACAATGCCAACACAAAGCAAATAACACACATATTGAGATGAGCATAAAACATATACACAATGGGTAAAAAGATGAGATAATGTAGTAGATGGGAAAATAAAAAGGAATAAACAAAGAGGCAACAGTATCAAAATAATACAGAATTTATTGGGGCAAAAGCTATAAAAACATATGGAAAGATTTGTAAAAAAATAAAATGAGAGAACTCAAAAAGCTTCTAAAGGACCTCAACTTGGCAATTGCCAAAATCAAAGACATTGACCATAAGGTCAAAGCAAAGGTGAAGTCTGCCGTCTTTGAAGGCAAGAAACTTGACAGGGTGACATCCAAGGCATTAATGACCAAAATTCCTGACACATCAAAAACAACAATTGAGTGCTTACTTAATATCCAGAAGCACGTTGTGAAAGGACTTCAATTCAAG
The DNA here is from genome assembly GCA_014839935.2 of Entomophthora muscae. NCBI lineage: Eukaryota > Fungi > Entomophthoromycota > Entomophthoromycetes > Entomophthorales > Entomophthoraceae > Entomophthora > Entomophthora muscae. Next base: position 62,498 of record QTSX02002391.1, read on the forward strand.
GCCTACAATCTTTCCACGCCGTCCGTCTGGGTTGATGACCCGGAGATGTATGCACATCTCAAGCCAGCAAAGCGCGCCAGGGCAGAGGACACCAAATTGCCAGTGCAATTGATTGCGCCATGAATGGCCAAGCCAGCTGAAGCCGCCGGCAAAGAAGAAACACAAGAAGGTAACCTAAAAAATAAAATTAATAAATTTTCAAAAAACTTACCTTTTTTTCTTAGAAGACGTGAGACAGTGAACTCCACCAGGTCCTGGTCCCTTTTGTCCCGGCCACCTTTTATGCTAACTATGCCACTCACGTGGCTAAGCAGCTCTATCTGTCCCCCCTATTGTGCAGAAGCTTGAAGACAGAATTCACGGGTCCTTCCCAATGACAAGGGACGCGCTAGCCAAGCTGACGCATGCCAAGGGGGCATCCAAGTGGGCAGTTACTGCCTACAAGGATGCCCAACTGGTCCACCTGGACCCGGTATCCCTCAGTGGAGTTTACTGTGTAAACTCCATTGAGATTTTTTGGGACGTCCTGGTGACACTCCCATTCAATAATGTACCGGAGATGGGCCAGGCTCACACGGCTGCTTGCTTCTGCTTCCTGGTGGAGCACACCCTGTCTTACCTGCTTGAGAACTTTGGGCGCGCAGTGAGCAAATTGGCTGTTGCAGACACAACAGCTGTAAAGAAGACCAAGATCCTCCTGGCGGACTTCAGGCTGGCCTGGAGTGCCAACAAGACGGGGGTCCCAGCAGCTATGGAGCTCATGTTTGCCAAGACAAAGCACAACAAGAAGATAAACGTGCAGTCTATAATAAACTGTGTGAGTTCACAGAAGCCTTTGCAGGGCAAAGGCTTCATCTGGTTGTTTACTTGGGGTTCTTATTCTTCTTTGGGATGGGCGCGTCTGTTGAGGACCTGGACAGGGTCCTTCTGGGGATCAACAAGGCCCGGCTCACACTTGACAGGAAGAAGGTTCCCCCTGGATACAACACAGTTGATCATGTGATCCAGGACGCCCTGGTCCTGGCTGGTATCTACAGGTTTGCAGCCCCGCCTGAAAAGCTGCTGCTTCACTCCCACCTGACCCTACTCCCCTTCACCAGCAGGAGGGAGTATTTCAATACAGGCTGTATCCACTGTCCACGGTGTGGCGGTGGAGGTTGTGTGCCACCTCCTTTGTGGGGTGGGTACATACTGCCAAACTCACTACAGGTGTTCTTAATAAATTCTCTTCTAATAAACATCTTTATACTCTACAATATTTTTATTACAATTAATTTTTCAAATAATATTTTAGCAAACAAGATTTGCAAAATATATTGCAGAAATGGGTTTTATAAAAGTATAAAATTATACATTAATAAAATAAATTCCAACTTGTACATTTTATGTTTAATTTTTTTAAATTAATTTTTACATTTATTTGACCAAAGTGATTTAAATATTTTTTGCGTAATCAAATACTGAGCGTTTGGGATTACCTCAGATGGCATAATAAAATAATATACAATAAAATAAATAAATTACTTACATCTATTGATGGATCTTCTGAATGTGATTGCGGGTGTGGAAACATCTAAATATAAAATGATAATTAATAAATGTTGAATAATAAATTAGAGAATATAAAAAAAGTTGGACACACTAAGCCTTTAATTGATTGGCTGTTTGGCTAGGCACACGGGGATGAACAAATCAGCGTGGCCATAGAATTTGGCCACGGTCTCAGCTGGGAGGGTATGGATCCCAGCCTGCAGCAAATCAAACAGGTCCTCAGTCCCAGTTGGGGTTCCTTGCTTGACGACTTGCTTGAGCCACCCAAAGACTTCCTCAATGGGATTTAGGAAGGGCAAATAGGCAGGGAGAAGAGAAGGCGCATATTTGCTGTGGCCAATTGCTGGGGGCCTACTGCAATGCTTGTGTCAATCATTGGGAATTCCTCAAGAATGTCAGCCACTTTGTGGAGACCAACATTGTCCAACACAATGACATTGGTGAAGCCAGGGCTCATGCGCCTCAGGTGCTCCTGGACCAATCAGAGAAATGATAGGAAGGTACAACTGTTTTGGGAGCCCAGTATCATTTGGTATATCTCAACCCCCTTTGGACTGAGGAGAGCCACCATTGAGTAGACTGTGGCGCAGACTGCAGCACGCCAAGCCACCCCATCATTGGAGCCTCTGGGGACATACCCATACTCATTGCGCATCAACAAGGCAAATGCTGATTTGTCAATATAATAGAATTTTACCATCCCCTTGGCTTTGAGGGCAGTGTACACCTCAGAGTGATTTTTCTGGGTCTTGATATTGGCTGGGCTGTTCCAATTGTATGGGGATACCCCAAGTTTTTTCCAGGAAAATTGCATTCCCTTGACCAAATGATAATAGAAGAAAATTGAGGCCTCAATCCCAAAAGCAGACTTAACCATGGCCTGTATATTTGCCAGTTCAAGATGGCAATCTTGGGTTATCCACTGGCAAATTGCCCATTTGTGCTCCTTGATGAGCATGGTTGACACGCGCAAGGATTTCTCCGCGGCAAGGACACGACCAGTTCTAATGAATTTATGGAAGGTCTTGCTGGCGTACTTGGGATCCACTCCAACAATGGCCGCAGCCGCCTTGTAGTCACCTGATTCCTGCATTAGCTTAAGCAGGATGATGTGTTTGATGTTGGGGATGCGCTGCTGGGCGGGCTTTGTGGGTTCAGACAAGCCAGGATCCTGATTGATGACAGGCTTGCAAGGCATGGGCACCTTGTTGTAGAAGGCTGCAGCCTTTTTGAGCACTAGCTGTCCCTCATTGGTTTGGTAGAACTGGGGCTCCTTATCATCCTCCTGATTGCCATCACTGACATAGGGCTCATAGCTAGTATCAAGTACAGGCTTCACCTTCTCCAGAATGGCTGACGGGACCGACTCTTGTTGGTACACAACATCAAACACATACAAAGTAAGTTCTACCTCCTTGTTTCTAACCATTTTGGTAGTAGTGATCTTGGTTGGCTTCCAGGTCAGCTTTGGGACCCGAGGGTTTATGCTCTGCACCCTAGAAGCTTGTGCTCCTTGAACCGGCTGTGTCAGTGCAGCGTCACTATGGAACTCTCCTCTCCCGCCTCCCTCCTGAGTAGGCACTTGTGTTGTACTAAGTCTATTCTTTGACCTGCGGGGGCAACTGCAACCGCAGTGCACAACGGGTGCAATGGTAGTCTGTTGTTGTATACCTTCCATTTTAAAAATTAATAAAATATTAAATAAAACTTAATTAAGTTACTCCCTATTTTTAATTTTTGCTTTTATCTGTTTATGGATATTCAATTAATATTTTTCCCACCCAGTATCCCAATTATAGATTTTTTATTTCTTAGTTAGTTGTTTTTGGTTTTACAACGCCCATTTTAGAATACTCAAAAAAATCCACCTTTTTCCCTAGATTTTACTACCAAGTTCAAACACCCAACACAATATTTTTTAAATTTATGTTTCAGATCTTGTGTCTTATTTTAGATACCTTGGTATCATTCATGATTACAATCCATTACACACATTGTGTGAGTGATTTTGTTTACATTGTGAGTTGCTATTATGTTTTGTTTTTGGATTGAGTTTTGACATACCTTGCTTGGGTGTATTTTGTCACCAATTCACATAGTAAACATATGGGTCATTATTTTTCTTGTTATGCCTAGGCGCCAGATTTATTCTTTTATAACTTAATTGCATTATTCATATTCAAATTATTCAGAAAGCTTAAAATACAATCAACAAATCCCAAAACTTTAATTGATCTTGGGTCTAGATGATTTTTTTTAAAAATAAATCATCAATTTTAGAATTGAAAATTGCAACTTATAGTATTACTGAAAATATATTAAGTGCTACTACAAACTACAAACCAAAAATATTTATGATGAGTTGCATGGGAGAGTAATAGCAGCCCCAAAGCTATAAATACTATTATCCTATCTTTGGCTCATCATAAATATTCTTAGTTTGTTTCAGAAAAAAAGGTTGTTGTTTTTGAAAGACTGATAACTCTATTTAAAATACACCCTCTAGTAAGCTGCCCTACTTCATGAACTTGCCCTAGTGTACCACTAGCATCTTCTGATATTTTTGTTTCTCTGGTATCATCATGTGATTTCAAATGATAAGTTATCTCAGAATATTCTGAGAAACTTTCAAATGTTAAAGGTGAAGTATACAACTTCCCATCTTGCATCAAATATGAAAGATTAATGCGCAAATTTTTAACTTTGAGCTCTTTCCTTATAGGCCTAACTTTTCTCTCATAAATATAAAAGAATGACTTCTGAGAAATATTTGAGCCTGATAGCGCTGATTTATATAACTCTTTTCTTTTTTCTTCTTGCTCAAAAATATTTTTAATATCTTTTATATTATTAATATAAAAATGATTTTCTTTCTCTTTTAATGTTTTTGGTATTACACCAAAGTGACTACCAACAATGCTTTTCCATGACATTCCACAAAACAATTATATTTTATAGAACCCTTAATATATTTAGGTGCCTCTTTAAATAAGTAATATAAAAATTCATATGATCTAAAATGATTTCCATTATCAGTCCATACTTTTATATTTTTTTAAATCTATCTAATTTAAGAATTTTTATAAAACACTCACCTGAAAATAAAGAATCATGTGATAATATTTGGGACAAAAAATCATGATATTCATATTTAATTTTATTGTTTTCCTTAAAAACTAATGCAAACCCTAATAATGAGATTGGTTTTTTTGAATAAAAACAATTATTGGTCTCAATTGGACCATCTCCAACCTTTAAGTTTTCTTTATAATCTATAACTATAACACAAGACTCATCATCTAATTCATTAATATCTTTTTTATATTCACAATTTTGATGAACATAAAAGTCTTGGTGCTGATTAATAGTCTTTAAGTCATTGTCTATAGATTCTGATAATAGCAAGTTTTTACTTTCATATTCTTCCTTCTTTTTTCTAGTGAATTTTTTAAATTACAAATATTGCACATATCAGTTTGTTTTTTACTTTGTATTATATTTTTAGGGTTAATTTATAGTAAGTAGAAATTGAAACCAAAATTTCATTTTTTATTTTCATATTTTCATATATTTCTTTTTTTGTTTTAAGTAGAGAGTATTTAATTTCAGTTGAGTAATTACTCATCTCTTTTTCTATATCTTTATAAATTTTTTCAGGCACTTTTTTTTGTAAACTAGCTTGTTTCAAAAGAATTTTCCAGCAATTTTTTAATTATTTTTTTAGTTATTTCTTTTTTTAATGAATAGTTATTATTTTTTGGCTTTTTTTGTTTAAACTTACATTTTTATTTTTATTTATTTTTTTTGAGTATTCAAACTCACTTTTGGTTATATTAAAACCCATATCATTAAGCTCTTTTAAAGAGTAACTGGAAGTAACCAGAGATTGCAAGGCTGGGAGATGTTTTTGGGGAGAAGATTTCATGAGATCCTTTAAGTTTTCAATGAACTCATTGTCTTTTTGAATTCAAATAGTTGGCAGGAACTGAGCTTTCCCAAATTCAGCTTGAGTAAGGAAGTGCTTGATGAAATTATCAAGATCATCACCAGCAATAAAGAGGAATGCCTTTTTTAACATTGCAATTCTCTCTCTTTTTGTTGAAGCTCCCAAGGAAAAAAGGGTAGCATAGCAGAAGTAAATTTAACTGAGGACATGGTAGTATTTTGAATCTGTAATTAGGTCAGATCTCTGAAATGCGCCTTAATGTTGGAGTAGTTATGATCAGAATGTGGTCTTTAAATGGGGTCTTTTGGATTAGAAGCTTTGTGGTGCTTTTGCTCTTATAGACCAAGCTAAATGGCACCATTCTGAAAGAAATGGTGTGATAGCTTTTATTATAGTTTGAACTTGAATTTATGTTTGCAGAATTGATTAAATACCCAGTTTTCATTCACAAGTGATATATGTGAAGCAGCTAAGCATTATCATTACATCATATCCTCTTTGTAATCAATGCAAATCAATTAAAATGATGTATTCAGTTAATTGTAACTCTTCCGCATATTTTTAAAATGATAAATATTAAAGATTTCTATTTAAAGAATGCTTAATTTGAGGTTCGAAGCTCACTTGAACTTTAAAATCAATCTAAACAGTGATAAAAACACCCTAACTTCAAACTATTATAAAATCCTAAATAATTGAGCTTTTTAAATAAAATAAAATGCAAAAATAAAGCTTTCAATCTTATCTTTAATTTCGTCAAATAAAAAAAGCTGTTGTATATTAAAAAAGAGTATTTATAAGCTTTGAAGTGATATACTTTTTATTATTAGATATAATCATATAATAAAATCTGGATTATACTCTTTTAAATTACTTTTGATTTAATATTGAGCATATTATACACATTAAAATATTTCCACCAATAGAAAGATAAGAGTCTTAGCTTCATTTTGATAGTTTACAGTGTGAAAAAATATTAATTTTTCATTGAGTTATTAATGTTTTAAATATAAAATATGTAATTAGTTACTTTTTCAAAATTGAACTGTTATGCTGCGACTTGAGCAGCATGTGCATTAGAAAATGGCCTAATCCCTAAAATAATGACCCATATGTACACCAAGAGTCAACTCACACCATTTTGTTTGTTAATCAATGTATTTCAGATTATATTTTGAATGGTTTTGCTTTGCGTGTGAGCCTTTTGTTGCTGTGTTGACCCATTTTGCCCATTAATGCCAATAAACCCTGTTAACAGAGTATATATTTTAACCTGAGAGTTGGATTTTGTTTAAATCTGAAATCATTTTGTTTAAATCTGAAGAATTTTTGCTTGTTCCCATAGCTTTTAAAACTACTGTATATCAGAAACATGAGTAATCATACAAATCAGCTGAGGATGTCCAGGTACAAGGACACTGACAAGTTAAGAAGATCCTTAACCACCAGCTTTACCAAAGAGGCCCAGAGACTCAGGTGTAACCCTAGTAAGAAAAATGATATAAATTTATCCAGGGATTAAAACTATCAGGAAAAAAGTCTACTGGAGGAGATGACAAAGTCAGGAGATATTTTGGCACGTCCAGGTCTGATTAGCCGGGGGATTAGTTTCAACTTGACTGTCAGCTTTAGCTCAGCTTGTTAAACTGCTATATTGCCCATTTGAAATCCATCAAACTGGGAATCATTTATTACTGGGATTAAGTACCTCAAAATATAACAGTCATTGTTTTCAAGGTACAGGAGAAGGAAGCTAACTGTCTCTTTCTTTTTGAAAACTGTGCCAACCAACCCCCATTTACAGGTTAAAATTGGCTTGAATAATCAATAAATTTTAAGAGCTTAGCTGATGCCTGTTGTTAGCCTTTCTTTTGCTTGAAAAATCAATCCAGTGATAATTTCCAGTATTCTGATAACAGAAACTGGCTGACAAGCAGCATAGATCATTGTAATATTATGCTTATATTGATGTGATCAGTGAGAGCTCTTTCAGGAATATACAGATTTCACTAGCTGGTAGTGCTTATTAAGTTAGTTCTTCAAGATCAATAAAGTTTACTTCATACAAATGGCTAGACCAGCTATGAGCAATGGGTATTATGAGGAAAGCCACCCAGGATTGGCTGTGGGAGGTTCTATGGATGCAAGGTAGGTCTATGGTTTTTGTAATTCTTATTTGGGATGAAAGAGATCACTTTAAACAGTTGGCTGTTATGTAGAGCTGATATGACTTCTATTTGTTTACAGAGGGTAAATACCCCCACTGTGAGAGAGGGGGGCTAAACTAACTAAGGCTGGCTCCCATTCTGAAGGATATCCCACCAGGAGACCATCCAGTGTAATACCAGATTGACTTCTTAGACAGGTGTCCATAAGGACAAAGTGGGAGAAATCTGAGGCAGGTAGGTGTTCACATCCATCAATAACATGTCAGCTAACAGCCAAGAGGTGCAACCAGGTAAGGGGATGGTTGCAATGGGGTGACTTAGCAAATGACAGCCTCTCAGGGGGAGTAGGCAGCAAGACCAAAGCTACATGGAAAGAGGAGGCATCAGGAATCTGCGCTGCCAGGAGAGGTTTGTCATCACTGAAGGTGAGGCTTTTTACAAGAAGCTCCCCAGTTGACAACATGCCGCAAGCCCTACCAGGCAGATATCCAGCAGGTAAAAAGTCTGGTTGGATCTTTCCCAACCCAGGTGGCAGAGGAAGACAGACCAGATCACAGCTAAGGGGAGTTTGTTTGCATCAACAGAAAAAAATAGATGGTAAGAGCCACTGCTCTAACTAGGGAAAACATTGTTTTCTGAATCTCCTGTTAGTTTCAGTGACTCTGGCAAGATTGCTGGAAGTTTCAGATTTACTGGGGATCACTCTGGGAGAGCTGCAGGAGCTTTACAGCTTTAGGTGGGCCCAAACAGAGGCTGGGCGTCAGAAGCAGTGAGGGGGTCTTTTGGGGGCTGATGTAGACTTCAAAGTCAACCTTTGCTTTAAACTGGAAAGGGTTGAGCTTTAAGCAAGTTATGAAATGAAATACTGAATTGAAATCAGGTCCAACCCCTCCAACAAAAGCAAAAAAATGTAAATAACAACACTTGCAACTGTCAAGTATATACTTCTGGGAAGTATAATAAATGAGATAAAGGGGGAGATTAAAAAGAGAATGATACTTTATTGGATATGAATATAGGATACTATATAGTATCATGGAAAGCCACATACTGTACATGTATGTTGTGATGGTCATGGGGCTTATCTGAGTAATTTTCCTCTTAAGTCACAAGACTTACTCAAGTTGTGTTCCTCTTAGGAGCTGGATTGTGTGATCCTTGTAATAAATGATCAAATGATAGTGTTATCATCTTAATAATTGGTTGGTGGACCATTTGGTGAACTACTTGGGGCGTCAATTCCCCAAGAGGGAGTAATCAAAGATGTTGTGGTATCTCTCTCTGGGGTACTGGAAGGCAGAGCCTTGGGGATTTTCTTGAGTATGTTGGGGACACAAGCTTGGTATTTATCTAGTTTGGTGTTGGGAACAGGGATTCTGGAGTTGCACTGGGCTGTTCTTGCCTTACATAGGCGGAGTTGGTCATGGTGCATATGTTTTAGTTCAGTTTATGCCCCAATTCCCTTGATGAGGTAGGTATTGTTGGGCTTGACTTCCATGACAATGCCCGGTCCACACAGCCCTGGATCTAACTTATGCTGGCCATGGTTGACAACCCAGATTTTGTCTCCAACTTGGAATCTTTCCTGCTGTAGGGGGATTGCTTCCCTCTCAACTCTTTTGTGTTCCATTTCCTCTTGGTCTTTTCTAGCGCGTTGTACGTTGGGGTCACTGTTGTCTGGCATCTTTTTGGGCAGAGATAACTGTGGACCTGTGGTCATTCTAACAAGGGCATACTTTTGTTCATAGACAAGTTTGTAAGGGCTTTTACCTGTGTTGCGGTTGACTTGTGTTCTACAGATCATGAGTGCTGTTGGTAGCATGTCAACCCAGGCCTTTGGATTGTTAGCAGATAACTTACTGAGGGCTTCTACAAGCGGTCCATTTAATCATTCTACTTGTCCATTTGCTTGAGGGTGGTACAGGCTGGCTGTGATGTGTTTTATCCCATTATTAGCAAGATAGATATTGGTGCCAATGGCCTTAAGTTTGGGACCTCCATCTGTGATCAGGGGGTCAGGTTTCCCAAACTTGGCTATGATTTCTTTCCCAATAAATTGTCTCACATCATTGCCTTTGTGTTCTTTTGTAGCTTGTGCTACAGGCCATCTGGATGCATAGTTGATAGCTGTTATGATGTACTTCTTGACTTTATTTTTGCCAGGCATTGGTCCCACAATATCCAACAACCATACCTTGAAGGGTTGTGTGATGGATACAGGTACTACTGACTTGGGTGGCTCCTTGGTTTGGACGTACTTTTTACAGACTTTGCATTGTTCTAGTACCTCTCTGATATCATCTAGCATGTTGGGCTACCAGTAGCGTGTCTTAAGGTATTCATGCAAGTTCCTGCTACAGGTGTGTCCCAGATCTCTGTGATATCAGAGGATTGTGTCAATCTTTTTTGTTGACAGGACGTAGGGTACAGTATCACCATTTGGAAGTATTTGGTGCAAGGTACCATATACGTTTTTAAACATATGTTTGTTCTTAAGGACCTTCTCTTGGATGCCATTGGAGTGCCAGGTGGGAATCCCTCCTGGATATTTACCATGATTAACATGGGCCAGTCAGGGTTGCTATCAGCGCAAAGGATATGTTTGCTGTATAGCCTTGACAGGGCATCCACAGTAAGCATTTCCTTGCCTGGATTATATTCAATTTGCATGTGATATCTCTATATGAGACTCATCCATTTGGCTTGTCTTCTTGACAGGTGTTGCTGTGTTTTGAAGAATATCAGTGACTTATGGTTGGTGAGTACTTTGAACGTTTGGGCTCCTTCCAGATAGCATTGCCATTTCACGAGGCAATGTATGATGGCTACCAACTCTTTATCATGTATGGGATATCTTTGTTTGCCGTCAGATAGTTTCCTTGACTCATATACCACGGGGAGGAAGTCCTTTTCTGTTGTTTGGATACGGAGTACCCCTCCTATGATGTAGTCAGATGCATCAGTTTCCAACTCATAGGTTCCCTTGAAAATTGGATATTGAAGGATAGGGGCAGTAAACATATGTTCTTTTAGTTGGTGGAAGTGCTGGTCTTGCAGTGGCGTCCAGACAAACTTGGTTGTTTTGCTTGTAATGGCAGACAGGGGGGCTGTCAGGGCACCCCAATCTGGGATGAAACTTCTTACGTAGGCTACTATACTAAGGAATGTGCAGAGTTTTTTCAGGAGGCCAGGCATAGGTAGAAGCATTGGTTGACTTGGTACAGAGTACGGCCAGGCCAGTGGGTAATGTCCACTATAGGATGGGTGTTACCTTGATAATATAGGATACAGATTTCCCAAGTAAGAACCAGAGCCCTGAGTTGGGCACCATAGTGTCTACCATTCCCGTCAAAGTAATGTAGAGTACTCCAAACAGTTGAGTGGACATGGTCTTGGCAGCGGTGGGGGGATCCATTGGACAGTCAGGTCACAGGGTTAAAGGCGGAGTCATGGGGACAAAGTATGCTGGTAGATAATTATGCTTGTCTTTAAACAATAAGGGCGGCACCTCAATCCTCTTTCCTTTACATCCTATGTATTCAGTCTGTCTAGTTCTGGCCAAGAGTCAGCAATGAGAATGGTCTCCAAGTTGTACTCCAAGTAGGTGGGGCGGGTATTTGGTAAAATGCACAGGTCCAAAGGGGGCTCCAGTGGGATGGTATAGTACCTGATGCGGGTTGACAGGTTGGTCTCTGGAGAGGGCAATTGCCTGATGGTCTACTTGGCCAGAGTTGAGATGAAAAATCACTAAGACTAGATAAGGTAGAATATGTTTGAACCAAAGGTTCATAAAACTTTATTATCAAAAATGACAATGGGGTAATCCCCATACTGCTGGGGTTCTTATACCAGGTGGTTTTGCTTCTTCAATTTTTGCAGATTTTAGGTTTGCAGACAATTAACTGGCAGGGCATAAATCTTAGCTTAGGGCTTTGAGGGGGGCAGATCCTGTTTGTCCTTTCTCAGGTGAACAGAAGTGGCAATGTTTTGTTCTGCTGCTACTGTTCACCACATCACCTGAGCAGTCAAATTGTATTACCCATTCTGGACTGAAGGCTGGTATTAGCGGGTGATCATCGGCAGGACTGGCAGGAGGCCTTGTTGTAACCTCTTTTAAGCAAGCTACAACTTCAGCATAGGTTTGGATCTTTGGTTGAACGTGGTTAATTTCAATCTGATGTCCATTTGAGGAATTATCTTTAAGAGTCTGGAGGGTCTTGGGGTAATTCAACAACCCGGGTCTGCAACTTAGCAAGTTGGCGGGTTTCTGTTCATTTTGTGTGACTCAAGTAGCCTTTGGAGGGTCAGGGTTTGATTCCAGGATTTCCAATGTTGATTTCAAACCTACAGTCTTGACGCTTGCCAAGTTGGTAGATTCCCATTCCTCCTGGTTGGGGCAAAATAACTCTAGCAGTCCAGGGTTTGGCCCAACTGGCAGTCTGGCTGGCTCCTGTCTATCCTGGTTGTAATAAGGCTTTTTCTGAGACCCCAGGTTTAATTACCAGGTTTTCAATACAAGTATTAAAATGTCATTCATGACAAGTTTGCTCTTATTTCTTAGGGCTAGCATTTCATTTATGGCGTGTACCTTGTCTGGATCTGGTTTAATCCCATCCTTGCTTATAATGTGACCAAGGAATGGAAGTTCAGTCAAAAAGAATTCACACTTTGACGGATTTGCAATCAGTTGGTTTTCTTCAAGGATGCAGAGGACCAGACAGACATCTTCCCAGTGCTGTTTGAGGTTTGGGCTGTAGATGATGATGTTGTCCAGATAGATAATTGCCTGTTTTCCGATGTGTTCTTTGAAGACATCATTCATGAAGGTTACAAAGATGCTGGGGCATTGTTTATCCCAAATTTGAGAACAACACATTCAAAGGATCTGTATTTAGCTCTAAATGTAGTCTTTGGAATGTCCTCAGGCTTTACACAAGTTTGATGTTAGCCTACTGTCAAATCAATCTTTGTGAAGATTTGTGACCCCCCCAGGGCGTCAAAAAGGTCATTGATCAGGGGTAGGAGATACCTGTTCTTAATTGTGACCTTGTTGAGTGCTCTGTAGTCTGTGACTAAGCAGAGGCCTCCGTCTTTCTTGGCTACATAGAAGATAGCGGCACCAAAGGGCAACTTTGATGGTTGTATGAGTCCTTTCTCAAGGGTTTTATTGAGGTAAGTTTTTAGGGTGTTGTCTTCTTATAGTGTAAGGTGGTAGATAGATTGTGCTTTAGGCACACTCCCTTTTAGGTCAATATCATGTTGGATGCCGCAGTCTGGTGGTAAGCCTGGTAGGGTTTCTTGGAAGATGGAGGGAAACTCACTGACTAGTTAATTTTGGATAGAGCTCTCTTCACGTCTGGTCTCTGTATTTTTGAAGTGGATAACTTTGTATGTACAGGTGTTCCAGTTGATTTTTCTAGGGTCAGTTTCCTCTTCTGTTTCCACAATTTTCACAAACACATGATATTTAATAAGTGTGTCAAGATGAGTTGGGTAAACCTGATGATGCACCTCACCTTGCTGTATGGTGAGGCTAGTGTTATACCAGTCAATATGAGGTTTGGTCTTTTTTCATCCAATCTAGGCCAAGTATAACATTGTACTTGTGAATTAGTATAATGGGGCCTTGAGCATATTTTTTATGTCTTCAATTTGGGCGCGGAAAGGTTTTGCCTCTTGTGTGACTGATGTGCTTTAGTTGTCTGCCATGATGACTCTCTTGATGTTGCTTTGGCCTGTAGGTAGTTTCAAAAAGCTGGAAAATTTCTTGTCAACAAGGAATTAATCTGCTCCAGTGTTGAATGGTGCAGTGCCCTGATATCTGCAACAACGGAAATGATAGGTGAGAAGTTTATTTCCAGTTTGAGCGGCAAACAGTAGAGGGTTGCTGGAGGGTACTTGGATCATGATTATTGAATCTACGTCCTGGTCCCTGTACAAGTCTTTCAAAGTGAAGAAGGGCGGCTTGCCTAAGCACTCCCCTGAGCTTTTCCCTCCTCGTTGGTATCTTCAGTACTTGCATGGTTAGCCTTGCTGTACGGTTACTGGTTTGAGGATGGGTGTTGTTGGCTCAATTATTTTGCTTGCTTGATTGAGGGTTTTTTTTGGCTGAAGGACTCTCTTTGCGCTTGTTGGTTGCATGTAGGTTGTCAGACTTTTGAGCCATGTGATTTCCTTCCAATAATACATCTTAAAGTTTCTTGCAGCAGGTTATGTCAAACTGTTGCTTAATGTGCGTTGGGAGGCCATTATAAGAGTCCAACTATGGCCTGGGTTCATAAAAGTTGATGGTGTTGGGAGCACAGTTGTGTAGATCCTTGTATGCAACAATTTATTCCTCAATTGTTCCTGTCATTTTGAACGTTCTGAGTTTGGTCATGATTACAACGTCAGAGCCCTTCATGGATAACTTTTCAAGGAAGGCAGCTTTGAATGCCTCCCAGTTTTCCTTCTGGTTGGGGTGTTGAGCTAGCAATTTGCTTACAAAACATGATGTGATTCCTGTGACAAAAAAGGAAATCTCAATGACCCAGAGTCTGCGGAAATAGTCCACTTGCTCAAATTTGCTTTGTGTACTGTTGATCCAGAGGGAGGCATTTTCCCAATGTAGTCCTGAAAAAGCCCTAATCTCTGCCAAACGTAGGCGTTGGAATACAATGTTAGGTATTTCAGGTTGCTGTGGTCCTGCTGCAGCTGGAGCTGCAGGTAACAGTTGTCATATGTTGTGATCTGATGTGCAGCACAGAGTCACAACAAGGAAATCCTAACCTTAGGATTGAATTTGTACTAAGTCTTGGTTAGAATGGCAGGGAAGGCTATGCAATTACCTTGTGGCCCTGAATGAATATTATCTGCTAGACGTGGCTAGAGAGGCGCTGTCAGAACTCCAGAATAATATGATAGACTTGACCATTATTCCCCTGGCTGATTGGTTAGACAGCCAATTGCCATACAGCTGGCAAGTTAAAGAAGCATCAGCTGATTCCGCTCCTGGCCTTGGCTAATCAGCACATTAGATATTACTCCAAAGATTGATCCTAGTCTAATACTGACATCCCATTGGATTAAACCTGATTGAACAAGCTTGATGATTCCTGACCACAAGCATAGAACGCCCCTCAGCCAATAAGATGGAATGCCCAAGGATAATAATGCAAGATGGTTCACACCAAACATTCACACTTGGAGACACCTCAAATTCTATAACCAATATAGAAGGTTTTTTAGAAGAATAATGCATGATGCAAAAACCCAGTTGACAGGGTAACCAAACTTGTAAATTCATAAACTACAACCAGAATACGCCAATACACTGATGAGATAAGCTGAGGTCTGGTAATCTATTGAAGTACCATACCAGACCAACATGGCTGCCTAACTCTGGGGGCTGAAACTAGCAGTCTGGGGAACAGATAGACTGACTAGTAAGAGTTGGAAGCATCAGATTATAATCTGGCAAGAGGGCTTATCCACTCTATATAAGTTGCTCTCATGATTAGAGATTGAGCAGAATATTCACTTTTAAAGATAGAGATTAAAGGATCTCTATTGTTGTATCACTACTAGCCAACACCTAGTAGTCAGAAGTATCCAAGTAGAGCATGCCACCATATACTTGCAGACCCGTGTGTTTTCTCCTATGGACTTGGGATACCACCAGGCTGTAGTCCCCCCTAGACCCAATTGGTAGCAAGGATTGTCCTCATACAATCTATATCAACATCCCTATAATAATGAATAATGAATAATAAATATCTTTCCTCAAGGCTTCAAAGTCTTGACAGGCGCTGAAGTACGTGGAGACACAAAGCCAAAAATGTGAATAGAACCTTAAATTTTATTGGGTATAAAGATTGGGATTATATACTGTGTAGCTTTACCACAAAACAGTACATGGACGGTAGGATCACTTGCCACAAGCATGAGTGAGGCAAATAAGCTGCGCAGAATCAGGAAACCAAACAATTGTATTTCCCAATTTGGAGCCAGCCTCATTTTAAAAGGCAAAAGCAAAAGAGAGGGATTTGTCCTCAAAATAACCCAACAAAGACAAAATTGAAATATGGTGAATGGCGGCATTCACAACATTGCTCCCCTCTAGATTAGCCTTAGGGGGTGGTACTTGTGGAGGAACTTGGAATTCACACAAGCAAATGGTTGACCACTAGAGAGGAGTTTTAAAGTATAATCTGACCCTCATTTGAAGGTCACTTCCAAGGGCCCAATCCACAAAAAGTCTAGCTTATGAGCACGTCCTCCTACTCTATTTTGATAGTAAAGAATGTGGTCCCCAATGTTGAACTCAGGCAGGGGAGATCTTCTAGCATTGTCAGGAGAGAGCTCAAGTAGCTTGATCTTATAGGTGGACATGTAGGCAGAGGCCTTAATATCAATGATTCAATTGATTAGATCTTTGATATGGCTGTCAGGATTCATGGCCTTATCAGAGGAGAATAGGGGCCCCCAAGAGCAACAGAGTAGTGGCTTCACGGCCATACAGCATAGCAAAAGGGGAATACCCGGCAACACAATGTTTGCTAAGGCAATAGGCAAAGAGAGCAGTGGGTAAGTATATGTCCTATTTGGCGGCGTCAGAGTAAATGAGTTTCCTCATGATAGAAGCCAAAGTTGAGTTTGCACGCTCAACTGCCCCATTGGTGGAAGGGTTATAGGGGGCAGAGAAGTACTGGTGAGACCCCAAGGCTTTAACAACAGAGGTTACCAACTTGGCGTTGAAGTTAGTTCCATTTTCAGACAACAATACTTGAGGACAACAGTGGCAAAAGAAAACATCTTGCAGCAGAAAGGCGGTGGTTGTCTTGGCAGTGATGTCTTTAGTAGGACAATCTTCTACACACTTGCTAAAATGATCAACAGCAATTAGGATAAAGCGGCAACCAGAGCAGGAGCAAGGGAGAGGTCCTACAGCGCCAATACTGACAGTGTGAATTGTGTGTTGAGGGGGGACAAGTTTGAACTTGTGAGAGGCAGCTCAAAGTTGCTGGAGCTGACAATCATTGCAACTAGCAATGACATCTGGAATCAGCAGGAAAATGTTTTTCCAGAAGTAATTCTTATGGAGCCAGGCATAAGTCTTGGCAAAACCTCTGTGTCCTGTCTCCTTATGAGCTTGAAGCACCACCAAAAGGCAAAAACTAGGTCTTTATAAGGCAGGTAGTGATCCTGTACTTTCTTGAAGAGCTGATTGTCACGTATGAGCGTGTCTTCAGATAATTTAGAAAGGGCAACTCAGACTTCTTCTGTCTTGTTTTCCCACAAGGAAGGATATCCAATTAGTTTGTACAACCTGTCAGCCTCTGCAGGGTGTAGAGCAAGGATGAGAATTCTGGACATTCCATCAGCATTTTGATGTTGAATCCCGGGGCAATGCAGCACAATGAAGTTGTATCCTTTCAGGCAGAGAGCCCATCTGGCTAGTTGTTCTTCTGGTTCCTTGAGTTGTTGTAGCTGTTTGAGCAAAGCGTGGTCAGTAACCACAGTGAAATAGATGCCATATATGTAATGGCAGAACTGCTTGACAGAATGCAGCACAGCAAGGCACTCTTTCTCTGTTACATTGTAATTATTCTCATGCTTATTCAGGACACAAGAGGTATAAGCCACAGGGTGATCCACACCTTCATCATCCAATTGCGCCAAGATAGCTCCAATGTCCAGGTCACTAGCATCAGTATATAGGATGAATTCCTTATTGTAGTCAGGATATAATAGGATGGGAGCCTCTTTGAGTTTTTTTAGGGTCTCAAAGGCTTGTTGTTGGCTGGCAGTCCACTCAAAGGGGATGCCATACAGCAGCTGGACCAAGGGTTCACTAGTGTCAGCAAAATTGGGGATGAACTGTCTAAGTATCCCATCATGCCCAGAAATACTTGGACTTCTTGAAGGTTGGTGGGCGGAAGCATTTTGTCAATGGACTCAACTTTCTTAGTCATGGGGCAAATTCCTGTCTGAGTCCCCTCATGTCCCAAGAATTCAAGGTGTTCCTTGAAGAAGGCACACTTAGATGGCTTTAGCTTGAGTCCAGCTTCTCAAATCTTTATGAACACTTCCTTAAGATGGGCCAGGTGGTCATTAAAGATAGCACTAAAGACATTTATATCATCTAAGTACACTTGGACACACAAGAGCTTCAGATTGCAAAGATGGAGTCCATGGCTTGTTGAAAAGTAGCTGGAGCATTGCAGAGTTCTTGCGGCATTTGTGTAGGTTTAAAAATTCCTTTGGAAGTGATGAGTGCAGCCTTTTGTCTATCTTTGGGAGAGAGATCAACTTGTCAGTATACAGAGGCTAGGTCCATGGCAGAGAAGAACTTGGAGCCCCCAAGGCGGCGGAGAGCATCATCAATGTGTGGTAAGGGGTAGGAATCCTTTTTGGTCAAGGAATTGAGTTGTTGGTAGTCCATCACAATACAATGACCTCCATCCTTCTTTTTCATTATGAGCAAGGAAGAGGCCCATGGGCTTTAAGAAGGAGCAAGCAGTCTAGCGTCTAGAAGTTGTTTGAGCTCTTTAGACACTTGAGCATTCTCTACTCAACTGCAGTGGTAGGGTTTAGCGCAAAAGGGGGGAGCACCACCAGTATCAATCTGGTGAATGACGCCTTTGGCTAATCCATAATCTGTGCTATCCTTAGCAAAGATATCCAAAAACTGATCCAGAAGGTCAAGCACCTCTTTCTGTTAGACCAGAGATATCTGAGGGAAGTCTTGGGCGGTGAACAATGATAGGACTTGTGGCTCTGTCAAAACTGCAGGCTTGACCCGCCAGCAAGGTTCCAAACAAGCAGGTTTGTGACCCGCAACCTGATTATCCAGTCACTTGAAGCCAAACTAGGAAGTTGACTCAAATTTCCAAATCCAACAACATGAACAAAAGATGATCCTTTACAGTGGATACCTCAATTTGGCGCTTGACTCATTATCAAGATCAAGCCACCCCCTTCTTTCATCCAGCCGTGTGACCACCAATCTTGTTCCAACTATCCTTGATTCACATGAACTACATAATCAATATCTTCCAATAAAGATTATTATCTAGTTTCCAAATATTTTCCCCGTGTAACTCTGCTAAAATAGCACTGTTATGACATTGGAAGCACAGGTAGGTTCTCCATCCTACCTTATCTTGAAAAACTCTGCCTGTTGCCCGCACACGCTGCGGCCAAAAAAATCCTTGACAGAATTATGTCTGGCCTCCCACCCAACTGGTCTCTGTATACTTCTGGTACCAAGATACCTGATGGTTTTGTTCTCTACCAAAACACAGTGATCCCGCTACCTGCCTTCAATGCCATGTATGCATAAGGGTTCTTTTAGGCACCTTCCTTGATGCCGCAATCAGCTGAAAAAACCACCATGCCCGCCTATGTAGCACAAAGACTTTGCAGCGCCGCCTTGGAGTCCTTTGTGGGGCCAACAACAACAATTCCGCTGCCTGGATCCAGTCCACCCAGAGCAAGCTGGCTCAAATGGAATGCCCACAGCAATTCTGGATTGCAGAGATTTCCATTTGTCTGACCCATGACGCGGGCACCTGGTGTGACAAGTGGCACAAGGAACACACTGACAAGAACTGGGATACCTTTAAGCAGGATTTATTGGCGAGTTTCATGCTTAAGGATACAGCGCTCATGATCATACGTCAAGTAAAGAACATGACCCAGACAGGCACTGTTAAAGAACTCACCCGCGCCTATGAGGAACTCTGTCTCCGTGCCCCATCTGACATGGCCTTTGACACCCCAGCAACACACCTCATGTACTACAACGCCCTCAAGTTGCACGTGATGAGACATGTGAACCTGGACCAGGTAACCAACCTGCAAAGCCTGTACCGTGAAGCAGAAAAAGCGGAACAAACATCCAACACTTTACACAAGGCACAGACTGGGAAGCAAGAAAGGCCCAAGGACTCTCATTCAAACAGCCGCTCTGCTTGACCACCTCCTGGAGGCAACGGGAACAACACCAACCACAAACCCACAGGTTTGAATGGGCATGGAAATGGAAACAATTGTCAGTCAAATCACACTCATTTCTGTATCACCGCCACCCAAGGCAACCAAGATGAGGGAAAAGCCTGGGGAGAGCACTAAGCAAGCCAAGCTCTCCCCATGCAGCTCCTGACTTGCCCAACAATGAATACCAACCCAAGGACGTGGACCAATGCCCAATGATCCAAGTGCCCTTGGAAGACCCGGTACTATACACCATTACCAGACATCCCAATAAATTGATGTCCTAGCCTTTCTGCTTTTGCAGTTACACAAGCTCAGCACTCCTGGACTTGGGCGCAGATCAAACCTTAGTCAACAGTAGCTTTGTGGGTAAATTCAAGCTGGCCACTAATCCTTTGCAGATTAAAAACGTGGTCCTGGCTGATGTACACTACATTGCTGTGACAAAGGAAACTGCCCCCTTCTCAGTCATACTTGAGAACCTCCATTCCACCATCCAAGGTCCCGTCATTGTTTTCCCAAAGTTTGACATTGTATTGGGACTAGACTGGCTACGGAAAAACAACCCCACGTGGACTGGGCGGCCTCTGTGTTGACCATCAAGTGTGAAGGCGTCAACCACCAGATCTACCCCAACTCAGTGAACCAACTCCTACATGACCACGTCTTTGTACGCATCACTGAGACTCTGGACAAAAAAGAAAACCTGAAGGCAATTGACTGAGATTCCTGCAAGTACAAAATCATACACTTCAAGAATCACCAGGATACCTCCACGCCTCAAGACCACGACATTGTGGCCCGCCATCCAGAAATCTTTAAGGAAGTGTTACCTGGGCTACCCCCTGAGAAACACATCTAACACTCTATCCAACTCAAGGGGGCCGTACCCAAGGCATGCCCCATTTACAGACTGACCCCAAACAAGGACAACACCCTGTGCGCCTATCTCAAGGAGGCACTAGAAAAAGGACTTATCTGCCCCTCACAGTCTCCCTTTGGGGCTGCCGTATTATTTGTGGCTAAAAAAACAGTACCTTACGCCTGGTCACAGACTACTGTGCCTTAAACAAAGTCAGAATTAAGAATTGTTACCCACTGCCACTGATTGACAACCTTTTTGACGCCTTAGGAGGAGCCACTGTCTTCTCCAAGATTGATCTAACTGCAGGCTACAATCAGATTTGTATCAAGGAGGAAGACATCCCCAAGACAGCCTTCTGCGCTAAGTACGGTTCCTACAAATGTGTGGTACTCAACTTTGGCATGACCAATGCCCCGTCCACTTTTGTAACCTTCATGAACAAAGTGTTTGCGCCACACATAGGCAAAAATGCACTAGTGTACCTGGACAATATTATTGTCTACAGCCCCTTGGTGGAACAGCACCACAAGGACCTGGAAGAGGTCTTTACAACCTTGGCACAACACAAACTGTTGGCCAAACCCTCCAAATGCCATTTCTTCCAGGAGCAACTACCCTTCTTGGGACACATAGTCTCAAAAGACGGCATTGAACCTGAAAGTCAGAAGATACAAGCCATCTGCAAGATGCCACCTCCCAGGGACAAGACAGAACTATGAACCTTCTTGGGAATGGTGGCCTATGTACAACGCTTCATACCCAACTGTGGCATCTTGACTGCCCCCTTGTCCGCTATAACAGGCGCCAAGTCTAAGTTTGTATGGACCCCCAACGTGACCTCTGTTTTAGACACCTCAAAGAAAAGCTCATGACAGCTCCCATCTTACAATATCCCAAACAAGACAGAGAGTACCAGATGGAAACTGACGCCTCAGACGCATCCATTGAGGGAGTACTACAAATTAAGAATAGTGATGGTGACTTCCTGCCTGTAGCCTACGGGTTAGGCAAACTGACAGATGGCAAATCAATACCCAACCCACAACAAAGAACTGCTGGCCATTGTACACTGCCTAGTCAAATGGCGCTGTTACCTGGAACGGCAGGAAGAATTCACAGCACTAACCAATCATAAGTTGCTCATCTACTTCAAGACACAAGCAAACCTGTCACACTGCCAAGCGCGGTGGATGGAAATCTTAGAAAGGTTTAACATGCTCATCTAATACAAGTCTGGGGCCAAGCTTGCCATGGCGGACGCCCTGTCCTGTCTGTATGTCTGCGCTTCTAGGGGAGAGAATGGGCTTGACCCAGACTGGCCTCTCCTAGTGCTACGCACAAAAGACAAAAAGTTCCCTGCAGGCACAACTGATATCACCAAGGAAAAAGTCATCAAGAATGAACATCTCTTCACTGACGTAAACAGGACTCTTCACAGAAAGATGTCAGATGGCACAACCATTCCCTACATCCCCACACATCAATGAGTCAATACCATTCTTTGCTATCACAGAGATCTTGGACATACTAAGAGCCAAAATCTATACAAATTCCTAAATCATAAAGCCTGGTAGCCAACCTTATACTGTGATGTTCAGGAAGTGTTAGAACAGTGCAAGGTCTGCAAAAAGTTTGCTAAAAGCAAGAACCCGCCTAAGTCTGTACTCCCCATTAAAACCCAACTACCGTTTAAAGTATGGGCTCTTGATATTGTGGGCCCCATGCCAGGAAAGCACAACAACAAAAAGTACATCATTACAGCCATTGACTTTGCAACAAGGTGGCCAGTAGCCCAAGCAGTGAAAGCACACACTGGTAACGGCGTCTTACAATTCATTGGCAAAGAAATAATCAGCAGGTTCAGAAAGCCAGAACTCCTGATAACCAATGGAGGCAAAGAATTGACCTCCAAAGACACCAATGTGTACCTCATCAAAAATGGGATCAAACACACCGTCACAACACAATACCATCCACAGGCCAATGGACGCGTAGAGCGGCTTAATGGTAGCCTTGTGCAAGCCTTAGCCAAGCTCACCGCTGGGAGACCTGAAGACTGGTATAAGCAGCTACTGACTGCATTACTTGTGTGCCAAACCCAAGTGAACAGATCCACCGGAAAAGGCCTGTTTGAACTGGTATACAGCACACAGCCAAATATTGTCCAAGCATTGACAGGACCCATACTGGAAATTCCAAGTCAAGTCTCCCTCGCTCAGATCCCCATGTTGCAGAAGCAAACAAAGGACAAGAAGAAAAAGAAGAAGAACGTTTACAAAATACTTTTGTTCTCATCTGCAATAGACATGAAGTCGGGGACAAAGTCTGGGTCATAAATGTTGACAAAAGCAAACTACAACCCAAAAAAATAGGGCCAGCAATCATTCTAAAGGTAAACAACAATAACACTTACCTCGTACAAGGGCTTGGGAAACACAAGCAAAACAAGACCTTACACCACAGTTGCCTACAACCCTGCAAAGCAAGACAGAAACAACAAGAAACCACCCTGCCTGCCACTAAACAACAACTGATTCAATATGACGCCCGGGCTCCTGACAACCTCCCTGATGACTTGCCCCCAGAGGAGGCCAACCTTCAGCTGGGGGTGTCAAAACCGCAGGCTCAACCCGCCAGCAAGGTTCCAACCAAGCAGGTTTGTGACCTGCAATCCAATTATCTGGTCACCTGAAGCCAGACTAGGAAGCCAACTTAAATTACCAAATCCATCAACATGAACAGATAATGATCCTTCACGGTGGATACCTTGATTTGGCGCTTGACTCATTATCAGGATCAAGCCACCCCCTTCTTTCATCCAGCTGTGTGATCACCAATCTTGTTCCCTTTATCCTTGATTCACATGAACTATATAATCATTATCTCTCAATAAAGATTATTATCTATCTTCTAAATATTTTTCCCCATGTAACTCTGCTAAAATAGCACAGTTACGACAGGAGTCTAGGATATCCTGAGACCCAGGGGAATAGTCACAGCAGAAGTGGCCAAGAGAGGAATCCCTTCAGAAGCAGGACAAGCCATAGGAGGGCACTTCATGTTAGAGGAATGGGTACAGTATTTTAGAGTGAAAACACTGGTGAGATATTCTAAGGCACATGTCTTGAGGCGCTTCCTGGGAACTTTAACTGGCTCTTCAAAGATCAAAGAGACCTCGTACCCTAAAATAGAGAGGTAGCTGTCATTTAAGTTGATGATCTCATTGCATTCCCTAAGGAATTGGGTACCAACTAGAAGGTTGTAACTCTCATTCTCCAAGACAACGGCAGCCACGGCCAAGAGCAGTTTGCCAAAACGCATGGGAAGAGCAGAATAAGCTCCTATAGTGCAATTCATGGACAGCCCAGCTGTGCCATACAACTGGTGATAGTTAAGGTTGGGGGCAAGTTTGAGCTTCTTGACAAGCTTTGAGGAGACAACATTAACAGGAGACCCCATGTCTAAGACATCCTTAATCTTCACCTTTTGGATGGATGTTTCCACACAAGTGGTAGTACAACCAAAGGGAGGGAGAACAGCCAGAATGTCTTGGGCTTCTGCCAGCTCTTTGTCCCACTGTTTGATCATGCATCTTAGGCCCAGGAACTCCTTATAGACCATCTGGAGAGGGAGCAAGACTGAGACATTCTTGAACACAGCGTCAGCAACCTCAGCAGCTTCCTCGGAAGATTTGACAAGCACAGGAGACCTCTTGGCTTGAGTGAGGTATGAGCAAGAGACAACCTCTTTGGCTTCAGGCAGAGGCTTAGAGGTTGTTTTAGTTTTACCAGAATGTAGCTTATAAGGGGCTACAATAGTTTCAGGGACAGCCAGGACTAAATACGCATAGGTGTTGGGATATTCTATATAAGAGTTGTCCATGTCAGAGTCATCAGAGATATCATGGAATAGCAGCAGAATGGGAGGAGCCTCAGTGTCAGCAGGCTCAGAGTCAGAAATGGAGGGGGAATCAAAGGAGACTGGGAAGAATAGTCAACCGAGAGCATCTCTGCCTCTAGGTTGACTGTTCTTTTCACGCCTGCTCTTTGGGATCAGCTCCTTCAACCCGCGGATTGGTGCAGACTCGGGAATGGTGACCTATCTTTTCACAGTTATGGCAACCCTGGCGTCAAGAAGAATTTGGCAGGTTCATGGTGAGGATACACGGGCCATGTGAAGACAAACAAAAGGTAGAGGTGGCACAATTCTCCTGCATAACTGCCCCAGAATAGGTAAGGTGCATATCCTGCAACACTGTCTTTATGCTCTTCATGGAAGAAAGCATGGATTTATGGGCCTTGAAGTGAAGACACAGAAGCTGGTTAACCTTGGGAGCTTGAGCTCAAGCCATGTATGCTTCAAGTGCGGTCAACTGGTGGCTTGTGATCAGTTGGTGTCCTTCCATGTAGAATCTGTCTGAAAATTCAGCTAGGGTCTCCTTTGGCTTGAAAGCAGTGTGCATGAAAGCACCTTCTTTGCTTCCAAACTAAGGTCATCACCAAATTTGTCAATCAGAAGTTGATTAATAACTTCCCATGTCTTGATGGTGGGCACTCTGGTACTACTACCTCTTGACAGGTCAGGTGCAGACAGGTTAGAATTTGTTCCTTCTTAACCTCATCCAAGGCTCTTCTCATGGCAGTTTCTTAGATAGTTAGGAAAGCTGCAATGGTTGAGGTTTTGGGGTCAAAGACTTGCTTAAAGGTAGGCTTGAAGTGTGCTTCTGGAGTTGGGCCACCATTGTTGCTATCAAGTACATTTATGCGCGGGGAGAATTCTGCTTTGGACTCAGAGGGGGGCTGTCTGGCCCATAGCTGGAGGACACTTTCTTCAAGAGTAGTCAGGGTCTCAGAAGTGCGGGTGCCTGTATTATTAGCTAGGGTGGTCTACCACTCAGTAACATCCAGGCACTGACCCTGTGCTGTTACTACTGAGGACAGTTCAGCCAGTCGGGATGTAAGAGATGGGCCCACCAAAAGGCAAGGGGCAAACATGTCATTCAATGAATTGATTAATTCACTTATTTCCTGTACGTCTTTATCAATCTCAGAATGGTCTTGTTTCAGATGGTCCACCTCATCAGCTAGAGCTATCAACTCTCTAGCACAATGAATGCAGGGGGCTCCTGACAAGCCAGAACAACAACCATCTTCACCAACAACCCCAGTTGGACTAACAACAGACGCCATCACCTCCCGCAAAGTAGCAACCTCTTGTTGTAATTCAGCAACCTGATTTGCCAGAGCAAGCACTTGAGGATCAGGCCAGGGGCTTTGGTAGGGCAAACCTGACTGCGAGCGGATGCTCTTAACTCTTGAATGGCATCCCAGAGCCTCTGTTCTCTATCCGCCAACTCATCAGATGGAGGAGAAGGCAGGGCATCTGCTTTGGAGGCAGATAGGTCATTTACTTGAGTCTGGAGTTTGGCAATGGTGGCGGCGGTAGCAGCCCTTTCTTGATTGAATTTCTCACCAAGTTCATGGAGGCCTTTTGCAGCATGGACTGCTACTTGCTGCAATTGGTTAAAGGAGTAAGCACTGAACTGGTTGAGTTGCTACACAAGCCGTTCAAAGTGGGTGAGATAGGCGTTTAGAGTTGAATCTACTTGGGCGGGCCAGGGCTGTGCCAACTGGTGGAACTCATGAAGACGCTCTGTGACATACTTGGGGATGGGCTGGCGCATTTGCTTGATGAAATCAACCAGGCAGGATTGGGAGGTGACAGGGTCACACTGATTGTCTGATACCAAGGAAAACAGGGAGTGGATCCACTGCTGGTTGGCTGCAAACTAATCCCAGTGATGAGTGACGGCAGCCTGTAGCAATGAAATCCCCTGTAGTGAGCACCATTTTTGTTGTGATCTGAGGTGCGGCACAGAGTCACAACAGGAAATCCTAACATTAGGATTGGATTCATACTAAGTCTCGGTTAGAATGACAGGGAAGGCTATGCTATTACTTTGTCACCCTGAGTGAATAATATCTGCTAGACATGGCTAGAGAGGCGCCAAAGTACCTGGAGACACAAAGACAAAAATGTGAATAGAACTTAAACTTTATTGATAGAAATTTGATGGAATATATACTGTGTAGCTTTATCACAAAACAGTACATGGACGGTAGAATCACTTTCCACCAGCATTAGTGGGGCAAGTGAGTTACGCAGGGATCAGGAAACCAAACAATTGTATTTCCTAATTTGGAGCCAGCCTCATTTTGAAGGGTGAAAGCAAAAGAGAGGGATTTGTCCTTGAAATAACCCAACAAAGGCAAAATTGAAACACAGTGAATGGCGGCATTCACAACAGGGATGAAGCATGAAAGCTTTAGATAGGAGAAGAAAGCCTGAATCAGGTTAAAAAGATGCTGAGCCAGAGATTTGTAGCAGGTTATTTTAAGGCTGGCAAAATAAGTGAAGATAAAGATTGGGAGTATTTATTGCAGTATTTCTTGTCTTTAGGCTGTTGCTCTCTGCTCTGAAAGATTTATTGAACCAACCTAACAGTATGGTAGCATACCTCAGTCTGGTACTGATGTTGCAACTGAACCAATTATAGTTCAGTATTTGGATTGGGAAGACAACAGTCTGATAGAAAGGACAAGAATAGGAATAAGATGATGTTTATTGGAGAATAACATAATTGATCAGGATCTGACAAAGATTTTACTGGTCTGTCGCTGGTTAATCTTGGCTCTAGTCTTGAGTTTAGCCAATAAATCGATTTGGTCAAAGTGAAATTGACAGAGGTTCGGCTAAGTCCTGGTGAAGGTTTCATAACCATCTTTTTGGTTAGATCCCCCATGACATCGTTGGGCTGAGCAGATGTTTTGGCCTTTGATCAAAGCTTGGTTGGGTATCGTTTTCTTATTTCGGGTGCTTCTGGTAGCATTGGTATAGCTTTTAGGTTAAGTTTTCATCTTGTTGACGCTGTATACACCCCCTGTACCTACCTGGTGGCGTGGCTCAGATTGTATTCCTGGGGATGCTTTTTGTACCTACTACTTATTATTCTGATGGCGTAAGCTTGGAGATGAAGAGTACTGCGGTTAACTGGGCATCGATGAATCAAGTTGGTTTTTGAATAGATGGTGTCTAATTGAAAAAGATATCACTTGTCTAGGCTTGGAATATCTAGGTTGATGGTGAGAAATCATAAGTATAACTATTTGTGCATCGTATAAACAATTAGGTTTGATGGGGATAATTGACTAGTATGGTATTAAATTTGATCCACTGTTGGTAGACAGGCCATTTACTTGAACTTAGAAGCCCTGAAGTGAAGGATATTGATAAAGGAAAATCTTTAGACGAGGATAGTTTTAAACCAGTGCTGTAATACTAAGAGCTATACAATAATTAAGAATTTTCCTATCAAGAAAGATTAAAGTCAAATGATTAAAACACTTCAGGACTGAAGAGTTGCTTATAAAAAATCAGTTAACATGTCAGCAAAAGCCAAACCTTAATTTAACGCTTTGTTATAAAAATTTAAAGAAAACTTAAATATTCATGGAACTAAAATTTTTAACTGACCTACCAAGCCAAACTCAACATTGAACCATAAATTAAACAAAAAGCAGGGGATGTAATTTGGGCCAAGTTGCTTTTTTTAATTCCCAGTGCTTTTTAAAGTATTCTTAAAGAGGATGGCGGAAATTCACACCGGCATATACAGCGTCAGCACCGAGCTCTTCTTCGATACGCAACAGCTGGTTGTATTTAGCAAGACGCTCAGAACGGCAAGGAGCACCAGTTTTGATTTGACCAGTGCGCAGACCGACGACAAGATCGGCAATGAATGAGTCTTCGGTTTCGCCTGAGCGGTGAGAAACCATTACACCCCATCCGTCACTCTTGGCCAAGTTGGAGCTAAGGGTTTAGTAGACGATTAACTAGGAGACTTACGCAGCGATGGACTCGGTGACAGTTCCGATCTGATTGACCTTAAGAAGAAGGCCAGAGCAGGATTTCTTCTGAATGGCAGTGTGGATTCGCTCGGGGTTAGTTACAGTCAAGTCATCACCAACAATTTGGATGTCAGTGGCGTTAGTCAGATGAGTCCAGCTCTCCCAGTCATCTTGGTCAAAGGGATCTTCGATAGAGACAATGGGGTACTCTTTAGCGTACTGCAGGTACAGGTCAGAGAGCTGCTTGCCGGTAAGGTGATCAGCGGGGTTGGAGGCAGAGTTCTTGAAGTCCAAATCGTATTTTCCTTCTTTGTGGAACTCAGAAGCAGCGACATCCATGGCAATCTTCACTTTGCCAGTGTATCCTGCCTTTTCAATGGCAGTCTTCAAAAGTTCAAGTCCTTCGCGGTTATCCTGAATATTGGGAGCGAAACCACCCTCGTCACCGACATTAGTGGCTATAAATCAGTACTAGTCAAACATAAGTCTTTACCATCTTGGCCGTATTTAGCTTTAATGACAGACTTGAGGTTGTGATAGACCTCTGATCCGATCTTCATGGCTTCAGAGAAGGAAGCAGCACCAGTGGGAAGAATCATGAACTCCTGCATGGCGAGCTTGTTACCAGCGTGAGAACCACCGTTGATAACGTTGAAAGCGGGGACCGGGAGAACAAAGGGGGTCTTGGCTCCAGAGAGCTCAGAGATGTGCTTGTAGAGGGGAATTCCCTTCTCGGCGGCACCAGCCTTGCAGGCGGCAAGAGAAACACCGAGGATAGCATTGGCGCCAAGCTTGGCTACTCATATTAGCGACTTATATAGGATTTGTTATTACCCTTGTTCTTGGTTCCATCCAACTGCAGGAGGAAATCATCAATGGCCTTCTGATCAGTGACGTTAAGCTTTGCGGCGATGAGAGCAGGAGCGATAATATCCTTGACGTTGCTGACAGCTTTAAGAACTCCCTTGCCGAGATAGTTGGACTTGTCACCATCGCGAAGCTCAAGAGCCTCATGGATACCAGTAGAGGCACCAGAAGGGACGGCGGCACGGAACATACCTGAGCATGCTTAATATACTAGAGCTGTATGCTACATTACCTTTGGGGGTGGTGACCTCTACCTCAACGGTGGGGTTGCCACGGGAGTCGAAAATTTGACGAGCATAAACGTGGGTGATAGACATGTTGAACAAAGCAGTTCTAAGAAACTAATCGGTTTAGGTTTGACGCCTAAACTTTATTTGGTTGAGAGTATCTTTGAGACATGTAATTCTTATCTGACGTGCAATCGACTAACTTTTAGTATTTGGTAACCTTTAACAAGTTTATCTAAATTATGATGAAATTTAAGCTCCATATGTTGTCATAGCTCGCCACATAGGGGTTAAGCGCCTTAGAGTTTGGAGTCAGCAACACCAGATAAGGTTCAATAGTCATTAAGCTCCCACACATAAGATTAGATACATCCGTCAATCTTTATAAATTACATTGATTATCCACTCCTAACTTGCAAGTTATTGATACAAGTTATTGATACAAGCTATTGATATCAGATTGCTTAAAGCAATGATTGCATGGTATACTTATAGCCAACCTCTTAAAAAGAAGCATTGTCTAAATCTAAACTCTGCTTCAACGATCCATAAGTTTTCTTTGATTTCCCTTTCTATGTTAATAAAAAATGATTTAAATTTGTAGTTTATTGAATGTAATCCAATTAGACACCATCATGTTGTTTACCACTCTAGCTTCCGAGAATCAACCAAGATTTAATCTAACGCCTTTTTATTATCTCTTTAATCATTGCTTTATAATTTCAGTATTTTGATCTTTTTTAACTTTTAATCCAAACTCTACACTTTTGTTTCCTTTAGCATTTGTACCATCCTCTATTTAGTTGGAGTTCATGGGCACTTTCTCTGTTTCAAATTTAACAAAGTGGCAGAATTTCTATTATCACATCTCCAACTCGAAATGTAAAAGTTTATTACTGTATAACTGGTTCTGGTCATAGTCCTTGGCAAAGAGAACGTTTGATAAAATTAAAGCCACAATCTCAAACCGTTGAACCCGAGGTATATTTTAGATGTAGGTTGGAGCCACACTTTATACCTCCACAAGACTTTTCCACTAGTCAGCCATTCAGTTGCAAATAAGGAGTTTAAAACAAACACTCAAATTTTTGAAGATCAAATGTCTCAGAAGGATGTACAAAACATCATATACTCAACCACAGCCGTATGCCAAGCAGGATAAAAACTTTACAATAAAGGCTCCTTATTTGAACCCTTTCTCTCAGAAGCTGAACAGTTTGAAACACATTTAACCATAAAGACCACCAGCACTGTTTTCAAGCCAATCAAACGGAAGCTGAGCCAACTGAGAGATCCAACTGGTGGAGATAGACCCCATGACCTCCAGGTTGCCTTTGCTTCCAAAGCTCAAGGTGCCGGATATGAAAGTTCTTTGCTTTATCTAGCGGCAAGTAAAGCTCTACAGGTCAGATGCTTCGCTGATCAACCTTGAAAGCCTGATGCCACGTCAGCACTAAATAAATAAGCTACAGAAATGTGGCAATAACATTTGATTAAAGATGGTCACAGTACCGATAAGGGGCCAACAGTAGGGAAGCGAAATAGATGGAAGGGATGGATATCCCGGTATAAATAGTACGATAGTGCCGTAACCGTGCTTATTAGCAAGTTGCCAGTAAATATTCCGGAAACTAGATGGTTATCTTTATCGAGATGTATCACTTATATAGCCTGAGGGAATCATTTTAAGAGGAACATGGTTACGACAATCAACCAATTGGATTGGGCAGGGGTGGCTTAATCCTTGTAACCCATTCAGGCGCCAGATCAAGCTGTTCACCAAGTAGGGATTATTGCTGGGTCCTGTTGCCTTGTTTGGGGATTCCAGTTGACTTCCACATTTGGCTTCAAGTCGTGGGGAAGTCAATTGGAGTGGCACATGGTCTCTTGTATGGTACTTTTCTGGAGGATTGACCCTGCTATTTCAACAATAGGCTTAGACTATTCTGATTTTGCATCTCAGATTATCAAATATGTTAATTATCATGGACAAGTAAAGGAAATATGACTTATTCTTTGGATCAAGCCTGAGGTCTCATCAATCTTTGGATGCAAATTAAAGCTTACGTCAGAAAATATTGTAACAAAGGGTTTGCAATCCTGTCAGTCAGGGGTTAGCCTTTAGGGATGAATTGATATCAGTGATAAGGAGTGCCTTTTGGGGAAGCTTTGAATATAGAATTAGGAAGAGAAGAAGCATATTTTGTTGGCTAATACTTTAGACTTATATAGCTTTAGCTGTGGTGGGGATTTTAGTTGGATCAAACCCAGGGGCTGGTCATGTGCTGGATGGGTCCAAGTCGCTGGATGCCTGGACAGTCATGTGATATTGGTTTGTTGCCATTTCCAGTATGTCAAATGGTATATTGGAAAGGCACCAAATCGGGCGATGACTGGATGTTAGGTATGATGGCAATAGCTGGAATACTCGTACATCCAGACCCTCGACACCCCCCCTTAAGGGGTTACTCAGGTACATCAGGAGGGGGCTTTGTCTTGATGGCTGCCGCCTGATGTTCCTAGAGTTGTTTACTAGTGGGCACCAACTGGGTCAAGTGTTCTCCTTTGCTAAGGCGGAGGCAAGATCTGTGATACTTTTTTGGTGATGGGCTCTTTGGCACCCTGGAACTTAACCAGGTAGGTATTCCTGTCTGGTCGGTATCTGATGATTCTTCCTGGTCCTCTGTGTACTGAGTCTAGCTTCTTTCTGTTCCCAGCTAGAACCCAGACGGGGGAGTGGGTCCTTTGTTGAGGCTACCTTTTGGGTTTTGAGTCTCTTTGTTTCTGCCAGTCTGGCTTTGAGGCATATGTGTTGTAGAGCTGGTTTCTGTTCTACTGTGGGAGGTTTCCTTGGGGGATCTTCACATACAGTTGATTGTTGTGGGTGACTATTTCTGGCTTGTACCTGTATGTCAGTTCAAACGGTGAGTAGCCTGTCCCTTGATTGGTACAAACCTGGGATACTAGTAGTGCATGTTTCACATAGAGTGGCCATGTGTCTTTGGCTTTGCCATTCATTATTTTCTCCAGGGTTCTGATGAGGCTGCCGTTTAGGCGTTCAACTCTGCCGTTGGCTTGTGGCCTGTAGGGCGAGGTTGTGGAGTGTTTGATGTTCTTTGTTTTTAGATTGTTGTTTACTACGTGGCCTGTTAGCTCTTTTGCTTCATCTGTTATGATGTAGTCTGGAGTGCTGTAGTCCGCTATGATTGCTTTATTGATGAATCAATTAATTGTTTCCACCTTGTGATCTTTTGTTGCTCAGCAGATGGGCCAACATGTGGCAAAGTCAATGGCTACAATTAGGAAACATTGATTTGTTTCGGTTTCCGGGAAGGGTCTCACTACGTCCAGTCCCCAAACCTTAAATGGTTTAGGGTCAGGTACTGGGTTGACTGTTGGCTGTGGCGCCTTGGTGCTGGCATATTTTTCACACACTGTGCACTTTTTTAGAACATCAATTATGTCTTGCTTCAGGTTGGGCCACCCTACTATCTCCTTTAATGTGAGATATAGGTTGTTAGCCTTTGTGTGTCCTAGCAGACAGTGGTGTCTTAGTATAGTGTCAACTCTTTATGCAAGTGGAATGTAGAAAACGTGTTTGTCCTTGATGATTCAATATACAGTGCCATTTGATACATGTAAATATTTTTCATTCTTTACTAGCGTATCATGGGTTAGTTGGTGTGTAGAGGGATTCTTTCCTTTTGTCTTGTACTCAGTGTTGTATAGGTTGGGCAAGTCAGGGTCCAGGTGGTCAGGGTGATCCTCTCTTGGCTGGCATAGCCTAGAGAGCGCATTGGCCATGACCAGCTCTGCCCCTTTTTGTATTGGATGTCCAGGTTAAGCTGTTCCAGCAAGGACATCCATTTGGCTTGGCGCCGCGCAAGTGTGTTCAGAGTTTTGAAATAGATTAAAGATTTGTGGTCAGTTAGCACTTGGACATTTAAGTGTCCTTTGAGATAACATCTCCATTTCTTGCATGTGTGATATATTGCTAGCAATTCTTTATTGTGTATTGGGTACCTTTGCTCAGTGTTTGTTAGTTTTCTGCTTTTGTAACATACTGGCAGAAAATCTTGCTGCCCTGGCTAGCAGATGCGTAGGACTGCACCAATGGCGGTATCACTAGCGTCTGACTCAAGCTTGTAGCACCTGTTGTTATTAGGGTATTGCAAGATTGGTGCTTCAATCAAAGCTTGTTTCAATAGTTAGAAATTCTTGTTGCATTCTGGTGTCCAGATGAATTTCTTTTTGGCATTACCTTTGGTTAGGTCATTGATTGGTGTGGTGAGCTTTCTGCAGTCTTTGATATACTTTCTTAGGTAAGCTACCATTACGAGAAAGCATCTTACTTGTTTCACAGAGGGGGGCTTTGCATGTTATTTATGGTTTTTATTTTATATGAGTCTGCTTTGATGCCACTGTCAGAGACAATGTGGCCCAAGAACAAGAGTTCATTTTCCATAAATTGGCACTTACTAGGCTTGGCATAAAGTTTGTGCTTTGCAAGTCAATTGAGTGTCTTGTGGACATGCGTGAGGTGTTCCTCTTTTGTTTTTGAAAATATAATGATGTTGTTGAGGTAGCATAATGTGTTTGAGAGTCTGTTTAGCGCCTGGCTCATCATGGTGACAAATGTTGCGGGGGCATTTGTCATCCCAAAATTCATTACTTTACATTCAAACAACCCAAATTGTGTGCAGAACGCAGTCTTTGGTATCTTTCTCTTTAACTTTGACTTAATTATAACCAGATGTGAGGTCAATCTTTGAGAATTTTTTGCTCCAGAGAGCCTTGCAAACAGATCCTCTATTAGTGGAAGGGGATGTTTATTCTTTACTGTGCTTGCATTTAGAGCTCTGTAGTCAGTTACTAGACGGAGTGAGCCTTCCTTTTTATTTACAAAAAACACTTCTTCCCCCCAAAGGAATTCTGATGGGCGGATGAATCCCCTGGCTAGATTGTCCTCAATGTGGGCTTTAAGTGTTTGGGCCTCCATGGGGAGAGTCTGTATAGGGGTGCTGGTTTAGGTATGGCTTTGCATAGGTCAATGTCATGCTTGACTTCCCTCTTGGTTGGGTGGTAACTATGTGAGCTCTTCCTTAAATACATGAGCATATTTGTTTAGAGGTACTGCAAGTTCTGGGCATTGGATCTTTTGTGTTTGTATGTTATTGAATTTGGTGTACCTCATTATGTGGAGGGTACTCTCTTTGGTTAGATGTTCTGAGCCGTCTTGATTTATGACTTGGACAAATACTGTGTCTCTTAGGATGAGATTGTTAGGTTCTTTGAGAATGTTGAAATTGGCTTCATTGTGTTTTATGATCATGGTTTTTGTTTTTCAACATACACTGGGATTCACTCAGGTGAACCAGTCCATGCCTTCTACAATGTTGTAGTTTATGTTGTTCATGATAAGTCCTTTGATGAACGTTTTGATGCCTTGGAGGTCAATTCTGAAGGGAATTGTTTTGCCTTTGAGTAAAACTTTTGATCTGCTTGCTATTCTGGCGTATTTGAAGTTGGATTTGACAACTGGTATTTTGTACTTGGTTACAAAAGGTTTGCTAACCATGGTGTGTTGTGCAACAGAGTCAAATAAAATGTTATGTGTATGAGATTTGTAAGTGCATGGGTAGACAAGAAGTTGTGAGCAATCTTTAACTTTTACGTTCATAAAAAATGGAGGATTGCGGGACACAGGAGATGCGAGCAGCAAAGTTTGTGCCTTGGTACATATTTTTGTCAAGTTGGGG
This sequence comes from Entomophthora muscae, assembly GCA_014839935.2. Lineage (NCBI taxonomy): Eukaryota > Fungi > Entomophthoromycota > Entomophthoromycetes > Entomophthorales > Entomophthoraceae > Entomophthora > Entomophthora muscae. The sequence goes on from QTSX02002391.1 coordinate 97,764, forward strand.
GGAGACAGGGGCACTTAAGCCTGTTCCCCCTCCTCTTTTCCCTGTTCCTCTGTTTTGAGTCCTTCAAGGTCAGAGAATGTGGGGTCAGATTCATAGCGGGTTGCTGTTTCAGCATTGTTAACTTCTGTGGTGTCCTTTCTTGGGACAGGAGCGGTTTGCGCTTTGGATACAATTGCCATTATTACAATTGGAGTTGCCGTTGCTATTATTGGTATTTTGGCGCTTCTTGCCATTAGAGTTGTCTCTGCTATTGTTACTTGAGGAGTGGTTGCTGTTGCATGCAGCATATTCCATGTTTGCGTGTTTTTCTGCGTGCTTGGCTTCTGCAATGAGTGCAGGCATGGAGATATTAGCCTCTGGGAAGATGAGGGCAGAAACAGAGGGTTTCATTCTGTTGATGAATGAGGCTATAGTGTGTACATTGTCAGCTTGTGCTGGGTTTTGGATTTTACAATGTATTTCCTCAAATACATTGGCATAAGCTGTGATAGTGGTCTTCTGAGGAAGATTGCAAGCTGTATTACAATGTCTTGGAGAGATTCAGTGACGCAGAAGTTGTGGGTGATGTAAGCTTTGAACTCTTCCCAGTTGTCAAGCTGGTCATCAGTTTGTGAGCCAACCCAGGTGGCAAACCAGTTAGCTGCAGCCTTGTATAAATGCTTACTGGCTTCTTGGACCCATTTTTTGTGGGGAATGCAGCTGGTGCAGAGTTTTGCGGCTGAGTGGTCTAGCCAGTTGATGACGGTTTCCTTGTTTTTACCAAAGAACTTGTTGATACCAATGTAATTGGTGTTGGTAACTTTTCCTGTGATAGGCAGTTGTGTGTTTGTTTGTGGTTGTAGAGAGCAACTGTATTGAATTATCTTGGCAAATGCTTTGGGCATGACCAGTCCTTCAAATACAGTGCATGCACTAAAAATATCCTCATTGATGTCGTGGGTGCATAAGTACGTTTTCCAGGTGTCCTGGGATGTGGCCTGGTTGAGTATGTAAGCAAAGGTGGGCGGGTTCTGTTCAGTCATTTTCTCTCTCATGGGCATGGTCAAAAAACGTAGCTGCTACTAGTAATAAGGAGCGCCTTTTGGGGAAGCTTTAAATATGGAATTAAGAAAGAAGAGAAGTTTATTTTATTGGAAAATACTTTAGACTTATATAGACTTGACTGTGGAAGAAATTTTAGTTAGATCAAACCCAGGGGCTGGTCATGTGCGGGATGGGTTCAAGTCGCTGGATACCTGGACAGTCATGTGATATTGGTTTGTTGCCATTTCTGGTATGTCAAATGGTATATTGGAACGGCACCAAATTAGGTGATGACAGTATCTTAAGTAGGATGGTGGTAGCCAGAATACTTGTACATCTAGATCATTGACAGTACCATCAATACCCAATGAAACACCTTTGTGTGGATGTTAAATCAATCAAAACTACTGGTAAAGTATGTTAGTACATAGTAGGTTATAGTGTAAATGCTATGGATATGATGGAGTGGGGCAAGCCAATTGGGGCCAAGAGTGTAGTTGTGAGGAGTTAAGTTATGCAGACTCCTCATAGTAATACTCTTCAGTGGATTCTGGTGTAGGGCCAAAAGATTTGAACATGGGTTTGTGATGTTACAGTAGGAAGGCAAATGGAAGGGATAACATATCATCAGGAAATAAGGAACCATCAGAGAGCTACAGCAAAGTTCCTGGAAATGTTAGACAATTTAAATGCTGTTATTGACAAAAAATGGGTTAAAGCTGGAGTCACTCAAACAGCCCTGGAAAATCTGGACCACCCTACTTCTCACCAATTAATCATGCCAAGAAAACCATGTTCTATACATTTTTTGGAGACAGTTGCGCTCAACCTGCTGGTTTCCAGAAAGTTTCAAATTATGTCATTGTCCCAACATCTTTGATTACTCCCTCTTGGGAAAGTGATTCCCTGAGTGATTCCCCAACTAATCATTAAGTCAGTGGCACTCCTATTAATTAGCCATCTATTACAGGGATCAACCCTTTTGAGTCCTAAAAGAAACACTACTTGGACAGACCTCATGACTTAAGAGGAACAATTACTTGGATAAGTCCCATAATTACCATGATGTACATGGATAGCATGTGGCTTCTAATGATACTATATAATACTCTAAACTCATATCTAAGAAAGTATCATTATCTTCTTAGTTTCCCCTTTATTTTGTTTATTATACTTCCCATAAGTATCTACTCAACAGTGGTAGTACAGGTAGATTATCCACACCTATGCAACTTAAAGGAATAATCCCTCCAAAGAAAAGAACCCAGCAGATGGCACTCCCCACTGTCTGGAGACAATATGAAGAAGGCCAGGACACTTCCATAGTATTCACTGTCTTCAATAATATCCTTGTACCAACCAAACAGTACAACCAAACAGCACTCAAGGAGTCCTTAATCCACCTCCAGTTCCTGAAACAATCAAAATACCCAACATTGTATTCCAACGCCACGCTCTGCAGAGATTGGAACGTTATCAGGACTGCACCAAGAAAATGCCAACCTTGGATCCAAAGCGCCCAAAACAAATTTACTCAAGTAGGCTACCTCTGCAAGCTCTGGGCAAGTGAAATGGCTTTACATGTTACCTGAGCCACCTCACGCTTTGTAAGCAGATGGTTTGATCAACACCCTGGTCATAACAAAGACTGGGACATGTTCAAGAACACCTTCCTAGAGAAATTTTCCATAAAAGATTCTGACGTTGTGATCATGAAAGAACTCAGAACCTTCAAGATGACAGGAACTATTGAGGAGTATGTTACAGCCTATGAAGACATAAATGACTGAGCTCCCAACACCATCAACTTTGATGAGGCTGGACCACGTTTAGGCTTCTACAATGGCCTCCCCACACACATCAGGTGTCAATTTGACATGCATCGCTGCAAGAACCTCCAAGACATATTTTTGGAAGGAAAACAAGCTGCACAAAAAACTGATGGCCTGCATGTAACCAATAAACAAAAGGAAAGTACTACAGAAAAGAAGAACCCTTGACCTAATAAGCAGAACAACTGAGCATATAACTCCCATCCTTGAGGTGGAAATTGTACCGCTCAAGCGGCACCAGTCAGCATTTAAACTGTCTACATGTAACATCCTCCATTTCACCAATATCAAGTTTTTTTGTTTTATTTTTTAAAATTTCACTTAAAACTTGAAAATTAAAATTGAATTTAACTTTTGTTGTTAGGAATAATTAATTAAGGTAAAAAAATCAATAAATATGTAACAAAAATACAAAAATATTTTTTGGAAGTTGTTGACATGGGAATGTTACATGTAGACAGTTTAAATGCTGACTGTTGCCGCTCAAGCAAACCAAATGAGCACTGATAACATCCCCAAGGAGGAAAAGGCTCAGGGGGGCGCTTAGGCAAGTTGCCCTCCCCCCACTTTGCAAGACTTTTACAGGGACCAGGATGTGGACTCAATTATCATGATCCAAGTACCCTCCAGTGATTCTATACTGTTTTCCGCCCAAACTGGAAATAAACTCTTCAATTATCCTTTCTGCTTTTGAAGATATCAAGGAACAGCACTATTTGACACTGGAGCAGACCAATCCCTCATTGACAAATTTTTTGCCAACCTCATGAAACTACCCACAATTCAAATTAACGCCAAAAGAGTTATCATAGCAGATAACAGGAGCACACCAGTTAACAGAGAAGCAAAATCCTTCTGTGCCAAAATAGAAGATGTACAGACTACGCTTAGTGGCCCAATCATACCAATCCCTAAGTACAATGTGGTACTTGGCCTGGACTGGATGAGGAAGACCAAACCTCATATTGACTGGGATAGCGCTACCCTCACCATACAACAAGGCAAGGTGCACCACCATGTATATCCAGCCCATCTTGACACACTTATGAGAGACCATGTATTTGTGAAAATTATGGAAACATAAGAGGAAAAGGACCCTAGCAAGATTGATTGAAACAGCTGTACGTATGATATTATCCACTTTAAAAATGCAGAAACCTCAATTAAGCAAGACCCAATCTGACAACAGCTAGTCCTAGAATTCACTTCTGTTTTCCAAGAAAAGTTAACAGGACTACCGCCTGATCATGAGCATCCAACATGAAATTGACCTCAAAGGAAGTGTACCAAAAGCACAAATTATCTACTGCCTAACACCACAAAAGGACAATACACTAAAAGCCTGCCTAGTATAGCTCTTGAAAAAGGACTCATTGTCAGGAAGCCAGTTGTAGGTAGAGGTATTGGGTGGCTTGGGGTGAGGTGCAGTTGAGCCGGCGGGTAGGGCCCACCATAGAATGGGTGCTAACTTGATAATATAAGATACAGATTGCCCAAGTAAGGACCAGGGTCCGGAGTTGGGGACCACAGAATCCACCAAACTGGTCAAAGTAATGTATAGTACTCCAAACAGTTGGGTAGAGGTGGTCTTGGCTGTGGCAACAGGTTCCAGCGGGCGGTCTGGTTGTGGGGTTAAGGGAGGAGTCATAGGAACAAAGTAGGCAGGCAGATAATTGTACTTGTCTTTGAAGAACCTTGGAGGCCTTTTGTACCACTTTCCTTCTTGTCCTATGTATTTGGTTTCTCTAGTCCTAGCCAAGAGGTTGGCAATGAGGATGGTCTCCAAGTTGTACTCTGAATAGGCCGGGTGGGGGGGGGGGTATTCAGTAAAATGCACAGGTCCAAAGGGGGCTCCCGGGGACGGTATAATGCCTGGGGAAATTTGGCAGATTGGTCTCGGGGGAGTGCAGCGGCCTGGCAGTCTACTTGACTGGAATTAAGATGGAAGATCACTAAGAATAGATAGGGTAAGATTTGTTCAAACCAAAGGTTCATAAACTTTATTATCAAAAATGACAATGTGGTCTTCCACATACCGCCAGGGCTTTTATACCATGGAACTTTGCTTCTTTGATCTTTGCAGGTTTGCAGGCAAGGCACTGGCAGGGTGTGGGTCTTGGCTTGGGGTCTCAAGGGCGGCAGATCCAGGTGGTGCCTGTTCTGGTGAGTAGAAGTGGCAATGCTTTGTTCCGCCGCCACTGTTCACTATGTCACCTGAGTAGTTCAATTGCACTACCCTTTCTGGTCGGCATGCTGGCAGTTGCTGGTGGTCATTGGCAGAGTTAAGAATAGGTTTTGTTTTAACCTCCTTAAGGAAAGCTGTAACCGCTGCATAGGTTCAGGTCTTTGGTGGCTCAAGGTTAGCGTCAATCTGATGACCATTTGGGGAATTGTCATTGGGAGACTGGTGGGTCTCAGAGTAACTCATTAACTCGGGTATGCAATTTAGCAAGTGGGCGGGTTCTTGTCCACTTTGTGTGACTTGAGTAGTCTTTGGAGGGTCCTCTGTAGTAGGCTGGCAGATTGTGGAGTAATTTACCGGTTTGAGTATGTGATTTAACAGATTGGCGGGTCCTGGACGGGTCTGGAGGGTTTGATCCGCCTTCTGGGGACTAGGATTCAACTCTTGGGTTTTCAATACAAGTATTGAAATGTCATTCATGACACTCATACAACCTTTTAAGTCTTCTTTTGGTGAAGCAGTCTTTTTTATAGCAAAGACAAGATGTAGGACTCTGCCTGATCACAGACTACAGAGTGCTCTTTGAGGTCACAATTAAGAACATGTATCCCCTGTACCTGATAGATGATCTTTTTGAAGCTCTCAGGGGGGTCCCAAATCTTCACAAAAATTGATTTAACAGCAGCTACCACCAAATTTGTGTGAAGCCTGAAGACATCCTAAAGACTGCGTTCAGAACCAAATATGGATCCTTTGAATGTGTTGTCCTCAATTTTGGTATGAAAAATGCTCCCAGCACCTTTGTGACCTTGATGAACAAGGTCTTTAAAGAACAAATTAGAAAACAGGCAATGATCTACCTGGACAAAATCATCTTCTACAGTCCAAACTTGAAGCAACACTGGGAAGATGTCCGCCAAGTCCTCTGCACCATCCAATAAAACCAACTCATTACCAGACCATCAAAGTGTGACTTCTTCTTTTCTGAACTCTCATTCCTTGGTCACATTATCAGCAAGGACAGAACCAAACCAGACCCAGAAAAGATATGTGCCATAACTGAAATGCCAGCCCCCAGAAATAAAAGCAAACTCTTTACCTTCCTAGGCATAATAGTCTATGTTGGAAGATTCATCCCTGACTGGGGTGCTCTGACAGCCCCCTGCCAACCATTACAGGAA
>QTSX02002392.1:0-103481 GCA_014839935.2 Entomophthora muscae
AAATTCATTTCCAACCAGCCAATTCACTAAAAATCCCCTGGATTAATTTATGAAGAATTACAAAAAGAATTGAGTGAATACTCAACTAAAATACAATACTCATTATTAAAAATAAAAAAGAAATTTATGAAGATATAAAATAAAAAACAATAGTTCTATTTCACTTTCCACTTTCTATAAGCTTATTCCTAATAATATAATTAAAAGCAAAAAACAAACTGATATATGTAACATTTGCAACTTGAAAAAATCATTAGAAATGAAGAAAAAGGATTTGAGTATAAAGAAGTTACCATTGCCTAAATTTATTAAAGAAAAATTGGAATCTATTGACCTACTTGAAAATTTTTATAAGCATCAAAATAAAGAAAATATTAGTGATATAAATAATCTTGATGATAATTCATGTGTTATAGTAATAGACTATAAAGAAAACTTTAAAATAGGTGGGGGTTCTATAGAGACAAATAATTGTTTTTATGAGAAAATACCTATTTCTTTATTAGGATTTGAAATTGCTTTTAAAGAAAATGAGAAAATTAAATATGAGTATCATGAATTTTTATCTGAAATTTTATCTCATGACTCTTTGTTTTCAGGTCAGTGTTTGATAAGTCTGCTTAAAAATAATAAATTTAAGAACATTAAAAATATTAAAGTTTGGACTGATAATGGTAATCATTTCAGATCTTATGAATTCTTATATTATTTTTTTAAAGAGGTACCTAAAATTATAAAAGGAACAATTAAGTTTAATAGATTTGTTGAGTGTCATGGCAAAAGTATTGTTGATGGTCATTTTGGTGTATTATCTAAAATATTTAAACAAAAGAAAAATGAGATGCATATAAAAAATATAAATGATCTCAAAATGGTTTTTTAGAGAGAGGAAGAAAGAAAGGGTTTATATGAGTCACTTGCAAATAATTCAGATGTTTCCCAAAAAACCTTTTTTTACATCTATGATAGAAAATCTAGGCCTAAAAAAGCTGGCTTGAAGTCAAAGCATTTTATGTTAATCTTTCATATTTAATGAAAGATGGTGAGCTGTATGTTTCACCTTTGACATTTGAGGATGTTAAGGAGTACTCCAAAATAAATTATTGTGCAAAGTTCTGCACAGATGACAGAGAAACAAAGAGAGCTGATACTACTAAAGGATTAGTAGGACATGTTCATGAAGTTGGATGCATAACAAAAGCTTATATTTCACATAGGGTAAATAGTCTTTTAAATACAACAACTTTTTTTTCTAAAAATAACTAAAAAATTAATTATATGAGCCAAAGATAGGGTAATAGCAATTATAGCTTTGGGGCTGCTATTACTCTCCCATGCAACTCATATATTTGATTCTTGGCTTATTAAAATAGAAAAAGGGTTTTAGCAAAAGATACAATTAATAAAAATAAGATTTATTTTTATTATTTGTATATTTTACACTCTTAAACAGTTCTTCAGTAAAATAAGCATTATATTAATGTTCAAAAAACATAAGTTTACAACTTAAATAATACCAAAGAAGTTAAAAGGCTTTGAAGTGCTTAAGCTGGCGCCTTAGCTTAATCTAACAAATAATGACCCAGTTGTTGCTGGGACCAAAAAAAGCAAGTTTCCACCCCAGCTGAAGCTTCCAAGCTGACTTTTGATCAAATTCATTACATTTCAACTTCTAAATATGGTTATAAGCAACTGTTAACTCAATCTTAATTATTCTGCCCTGGTAGTATAGATTCCAAGTGTAAGTTCAAGTTAAAACTGCCCTGGGATAAATCTTCAGCTCAAAGTATATTCATTTCACTTGGCAACCATCACACTTGGTGTGAGAATCCCTGACTGGGTGCTCAAAAACAGAAGCATATTTTACTGGTAACCATCAAAATTCAAACATTAGAATGTAAATTTCTCTATGACAATTCCCAAAAAGTAACTTTATATTCTATTATTAGAGGCTATCTTTTTTGCTTTAAATGATTGGTTGTGATGGTAAAAGATAAATTTAAAGTTCATTTTAAATTTTTAAGTAAAAAATTAAAAGATAAATCCATAATAATTTTTGGGATTGCTGACATGGTGCATGTTATATTATGACAGTTTTTCATTCTGATGTGTCAAGATTATACTTCTGGAAAGTATAATAAACGAGATAAAAGAGAAAAACTAAGAGAATAATATACTTTATTTGATATGAATATAGGATATTATATAGTATCATTGAAAGCCACATACTGACAATGTACATTATGGAGGTCATGGGGCTTATCTGAGTAATGTTCTTCTTAAGTCACAAGGCTTATTCAAGTTGTGTTCTGCTTAGGATCTGGATTTTTGATCCCTGTAATAGATAGTCAAATGATAGGAGTTTCACTGACTTTTTTGTTAGTCAGTGATCCATTTGGTGACTCATTTGGTGAACTACTTGGGTGTTAATTCCCCAAGAGGGAGTAATCAAAAATGTTGCAACATCTAACCCTGGGGTACTGGAAGGCAGAGCCTTGGGGTATTTTCTTCAGAGAGTCAGGGATGTGTGCTTGATATTGATCCAGTTTGGCATTGGGGACTGGGAGTCTGGAGTTTTGTTGGGCTGTTCTGGCTTTGCATAGGCAGAGTTGGTCGTGGTGCATATGCTTCAACTTGGTTTGTTCCTCAATTCCCTTGATAAGGTAGGTATTATTGGGTTTTACTTCCATAAAAATGCCTGGCCCAAGCAGCCCTGGGTCTAGCTTATGCTGGTCATGGTTGACAACCCAGATTTGTCCCCGGTTTGGAATCTTTCTTGTTGTAGTGGGATTGCTTCTCTCTCAACTATTTTGCGTTCCATGTCCTCTTGGTCTTTTCTAGATTTCTGCATGTTGGGGTCACTGACGTCTGGCATCTTCTTAGGTAGAGGTAATTGGGGTCCTGCAGTTGTACTAACAAGAACGAGATTTTGTCCATAGACAAGTTCATATGGTCTTTTGCCCGTGTTACGGTTAACCTGTGTTCTACAAACCATGAGTGCTATTGGGAGCATGTCAACTCAGGCTTTTGGATTAATGGCAGATAATTTAATGAGAGCCTCTACTAGCAAGCTGTTTATTTTTTCTACTTGTCCATTTGCTTGTGGGTGATATGGGCTGGCTATAATGTGTCTTATTCCACTTTTGGCAAGGTAGATATTGGTGTCAACAGCTTTGACTTTGGTGCCTCCATCTGTGACCAGGAGGTCAGGTTTTCCAAATTTTCCTATGATTTCCTTTCCAATAAATTGTCTCATATCATTGCATTTGTGTTATTTTATGGCTTTTGCCACAGGCCATCAGGTTGAATATTTGATAGCTGTTAGGATGTACTTTTTGCCTTTTTTTCACCAGTCATTGGTCCCACAATATCCAACAACCATGCCTTGAAGGGTTGTGTGATGGATACAGGTACTACTGACTTGGGCAGTGCTTTGGTTTGGGCATACTTCTCACAGACTTCACATTGCTCCAGTACCTCTTTGATGACATACAGCATATTGGGCCACCAGTAGCGTGTTTAAAGGCACTTGTGTAAGTTCCTGCTACAGGTTTGTCCCAATTCTCTATGATATCTGAGGATTGTGTCAATCTTTTGAGTTGACAGAACATAGGGTAGTGTCACCACTTGGGGGTATTTGGTGTAGGGTATCATATACGTTTTTGAACAGATGTTTGTTCTTAAGGACCTTTTCCTGTACATTCATAGGTTTTCACAATAGGAAGTCTTCCTGGAGATTCCCCATGATAAGCATGGGCCAGTCAGGGTCCCCATCAGCACATAGGGCATGTTTACTATATAGCCTTGATAGAGGGTCTGCAGTAAGCATTTGGGTCATTATTTTAGGAATTAGGCCAACTTCTAATACATATGCTGCTTAAGTTGCAGCATAACACAGTTCATTTTTGAAAAATCAATAGAAAGATAAATTATTAGCTTCATTTTGATAGCTTACAGTGTAAAAAAATATTAAATATTTGTTGAGTTATTACTGTTTTAAATATAAAAATTTGTAATTTGAAGTTAAAATCTAAGTATGAAATTTATATTAAACATTAAAGTGAAAGCAATTTAAAGGAGCATGTGTCAGACTTTGTTGTATTATTTTGATAATGAAATAAAATAGATTGCTTTAAGCTAAAAAGTTGATTTCTTATTAAAAAATATATAAATTTTTATTTAAAAAATTAAAGATAAGATTAAGAGCTTTATTTTTGTCCTTATTTTATTCAAAAAGCTCAATTCTTTAGAATTTTATGTTAGTTTGAAGTTAGAATGTTATTATCACTGTTTAGATTAATTTTAAGGTTCAAGTGAGCTTTGAACCTCAAATTAAGCATTCTTTGAATGAATTTCTTTAATGTTTATCATTTTAAAAACATTCAGAAGAGTTAAAACTAAGTGCATACTTCATTTCAATTGATTTACATTTATTATAAAGAGGATATGATGTAATAATGATGCTTAGCTGCTTCACATGAATCACTTGTTCATAAAAACTGGGTATTTAATTAATTCTACAAACATAAATTCAAGTTCAAACTATAGTAAAAGCTATCACACCATTTCTTTCAGAATGGTGCCATTTAGCTTGGTATATAGGAGCTAAAGCACCACAAAGCTTCTAATCCAAAAGACCCCATTCAAAGGCCACACTCTGATCAGATTTACTCCATCATTAAGGCACATTTCAGAGATCTGACCTAATTGCAGATTCAAAATACTACCATGTCTTCAGTTAAATTTACTTCTGCCATGCTACCTTTTTTCCTTGGGAGCTTCAACAAAAAGAAAAAGAATTGCAATGTTAAAAAGGCATTCTTATTTATTTCTGGTGATGATCTTGATACTTTCATCAAGCACTTCCTTACTCAAACTGAATTTGGGAGATCTCAGTTTCTTCCAACTATTCAAAATCAAAAAGGCAATGAGTTCATTGAAAAATTTAAGGATCTCCTGAAATCTTCTCCCCAAAAGCATCTCCCAGCCTTGCAATCTCTGGTTACTTCCAGCTACTCTTTAAAAGAGCTTAATGATATGGGGTTTAATATAACCAAAAGTGAGTTTGAATACTTAAGAAAAATAAATAAAAATAAAAATGTAAGCTTAAACAAAAAAAAAAACAAAAAAATAAGAGCTATTCATTAAAAAAAGAAATAATTAAAAAATTGCTGGAAAATTCTTTTGAAACAAGCCAGTTTACAAAAAGTGCCTGAAAAAAATTATAAAGATATCAAAAAAGAAGTGAGGAAATACTCAACTACAATAAAATACTCTCTTAAAAACAAAAAAGAAATATATGAAAAGATGAAATAAAAAAATGAAATTTCAGTTTCAATTTCTACTTACTATAAATTAATCCCTAAAAATATAATAAAAAGTAAAAAACTGATATGTGCAATATTTGTAATTTAAAAAATTCACTAGAAATAAAGAAGGAAGAATGTGAAAGTAAAAACTTACCATTAACAGAATCTATAGATAATGACTTAAAGACTATTAATCAGCACCAATACTTTTATATTCATCAAAATAGGGAATATAAAAAAGATATTAACAAATTAGATAATGAGTAATGTGTTTTAGTTATAGATTATAAAGTAAACTTAAAGGTTGGAAGTGGTCCAATTGAGACCAATAATTGTTTTTATTCAAAAAACTATCTCATTATTAGGGTTGCATTAGTTTTTAAAGAAAACAATAAAATTAAATATGAATATCATGATTCTTTGTCTAAAATATTATCTCAAGATTCTTTATTTTCAGGTGAATATCTAATAAGTCTTTGTAAATTAGATAGATTTAAAAAAATAAGAAATATAAAAGTGTGGACTGATAATGGAAATCATTTTAGATCATATGAATTTTTATATTACTTATTTAAAGATGCACCTAAATATATTAAGGGTTCTATCTAATATAATCATTTTGTTGAATGTCATGGAAAAAGCATTGTTGATGGTCACTTTGGCGTAATATCAAAAATGTTAAAAAAAGAGCTTTTAATTAACAATATTAATGATCTTGAAAATATTTTTAAGCAAGAAGAAAAAGAAAAGAATTATATTAATCAGTGCTATCAGGCTCAAATTATTATCAAAAGTCATTCTTTTATATTTATGGAAGAAAAGTTAGGCCTATAAGGAGAGAGCTTGAAGTTAAAAATCTGCACATTAATCTTTTATTTTTGATGAAATATGGGAAGTTGTATACTTTACCTCTAACATTTGAAAGTTTATCAGAATATTCTGAGATAACTTATCATTTGAAATCATGTGATGATACCAGAGAAAAAAATATCAGAAGATGCTAGTGATACATTAGGGCAAGTTCATGAAGTAGGGCAACTTACTATAGGGTGTATTTTAAATAGAGTTATTAGTCTTTCAAAAACAACAACCTTTTTTCTGAAACAAACTAAGAATATTTATTATGAGCCAAAGATAGTTTATTAGCATTTATAGCTTTGGGGCTACTATTACTCTCCCATGCAACCCATCATAAATATTTTTAGCTTGTAGTATGTAGTATCACTTAAGGTATTTTCAACAATATTATAAGGTGCAACCTTCAATTCTAAGATTGATAATTTTTTTAAAAATTCATCTAAGATAAGATCAATTAAATATTTGAAATTGAAAGTATTTTAACCTTTCTGAATAATTTGAATATGAATCATTTAATTAAGTCATAAAATATCAAGTCCAGTGCTTAGGCATAAAAAAGAATGACCCAGATGCTGAAATTAGCACATTTTGCTTTATTTAAGAAAAGTGTGTGAAGCAGTTGTTTTCTTGAACAGCACTTTCTGGTGGGCCTTTCCACTCCCCTCCTTTTTTCAGATTCTCCTGCTGTGCCTCCTTTCCTCTGGTGATGATTCCACCATCCCATGGTATATTAATGCATTACTATCAAATAAAATACCAGTTTTTCTTATTTACTTTTATTCTTATGTCTTAACCAAGCCTGTAACTATATTAACTACTGGTATAGTGTTAAGAAAAAGAATAGTAGACTAAACAATAGTAAAATTCAGCACCCAAGCTTCTATTATTACAACAGTCCCCCTATATTACCCTTTAGACCTGTGATTTCATCAAATACCCGCCAAACTCAGTCTACTCTGAGTTCAACTTGGAGAACATACTCATTGCCAACCCCTTGGAAAAGACTAGAGTGCTAAAAAATATAGGTTGCAAAATAAAGTGGTACATAAGGCTGCAAAGATTGTTAAAGACAAGTACAATTACCTGCATGCCTACCTTTTCCCCATGACTCCATCCTTAACCCCACAACCCAACTTCCCACTAGAAGCTACCACTGCCACCAAGACCACATCCTCCCAGCTGTTTAGAGTACTCTATATTACTTTGAAAGGACTGGTGGAATTCATGGTGCCCAACTCTGTGCCCTGGTCTTTACTTGTACAATATATATCCTAAATTATTAAGATAGCACCCATCCTATGATGGACATTACCCACTGTTCCAGCGGTACCCCGTCCTGATCACCTAATGCTTCTACCTATGCCTGGATTCCTGAAAGATTTCTTCTTGGCTCATGTATGCTTCAAGATAAGTGAATAAGAAAATAAGATTAATAATATACAACATGTTATTCACAGTCTAGTTGAGAGAAAAATTAGTTTCAGTATAAATGTGTAAATCCTAAATATTCTTCTCACTCTTCCAGTTATACAGTAAAAAAAAACCCAATAATTTCCAAGAAAAGCTAGTTTAACCATGGTTTTTAATACTAGCAGTTTTGAAACAAAAAAATAAATTCTGTGGCTTATATTCATATGATAGTTACCAAATTATAATGAAAATATCTGGCTATTCCCTATTTTATTTTATTAATATGTGCAGTCTATATGAGTTCAGGCTATTGTTTTGTCTTTGGGTATTTATCATTATGCTGATATAGTCACATTTGGTGTTGACTCTGGTGACATTTATTACCAGGATATCAAAATTAGATTCAGTCAGGGATAGCTATTTTAATGGACAGGCACTTGATGACTTTCTCATTGATGTAATTGCACTGTTTAAGCAGAAATACATAGGGGAAACTGATTAAAACTAGATAATTATCTTTATTGATAGATCCAAATATATAGCTGACGTGAAACATTGTAGAAGAAGAAATATTATATAATCAATAAGTTGGATTGAACGGGGGTGGTGTGATCCTTATAATTAGTGAAGCGCCAAATTGAGCTATCCACTAAGCTGGGAACATCACTGGTTCTTGTTGCTGGATTTGGTAATTCAATTTGACTTCTAAATTTAGCTACACATCATGGGGAGTTGGTTTGGGGGTCACAGACTTTCTTGTGCAGAATCTTGCCAGGGGCTGACTCCACAGCTTTGAAATCACACTTTGTATCTGAAAACTGGTGCCCAATATTGGCAGGCAAAGCAGATCATCATTTTAGTAGTTTTAAAAGCTATGGTGACAAGTGAAAATACTTTAGATTTAAACAAAAATAGCTTAGGTGTAAACAAAATTAAAAGTAATTAATTTATATTAATTTTTTGAATTTATTTTTATCATTTTGTTTACATATGAGATATTTTCTCAACTTTGACAGAGAGATTAGGTAGGTTTTCTTAGGTAAGAGAGTATTGGCTCCTTGTTTGAAGACTAAGGACGTCAATACACAATTACTAACTTCAAAAATACTTTTTACTTATCTAGGAAGACCAAAACAAAGCCTTACTATCTTTAAACGCAGATAAAACCTTAATAAAAGACTAGGTTGAAGAGAGCAAGAGTTGACTCATTATTAATTAACAGTAAAATATCATTTTATAGGATTGTTATCACGTGAGTGATTGACCCAAGAATTCAGGAGGCTGGACCAGCCTATGTGTCAGGGTTTACTGAATAGTTAATCCACAAAGTATCAGGGAACCAACCCTGATCTGCTGGCTTGCTAGCATTTGGGAACTGGCAGGTTGCGGGCTGGAAGGGAAGGGCCCATCAAAGGATTGGCACTAACTAAATGAGGTAGTACATTTACTTGCCCACCCACAACCACGGACCGGCAGTGGGGACAATAGTATCTATTACTCCAATTAGGGTATTATATACAATCCCAAAAAGCTTATTGGTATGGTCTTGTGGGAGTTTGACGGTGGGGTCAGGCATTGGTTTTGGGATGACAGGTGGTTCCATGTCTAATTGGTAGGCAGGAAGGAAGTTGTATTTATCTCCAAACAGGCAGGGTTTGGTAACGTATCAAGGGCATTTTTGGTTGGATCTGGTTAACTATGTAGTTCTGGCCAAGAGACCCTGGGCTAGTATGTTACTGGTAGTGCAGTCCTTGTACTTAGGTTTTAAAGGGTACCCTGTGAAATGAACAGGACCAAAGGGAGACCTGACAGGTGTTACATGGCTTGCAGGAGGGTCAGATGATCTTTGAGTTAACTGGCAGATGACAAGAATAAAATACAGCAATAATTGGGGAATCCAATATCTTATAACCTATATTTAAAAATGACAATGGAGATTGATCTCAACCTAGCAGGTATTTATACCACACTGTCAGGCTTCATTTTCTAGCTGGGCTTTCTGAGCTTGGATGGTTTGGTATCAGGGGTCTTAGATGGCAGTGTGGCGCTTGGCACTGGCGGTTTGCCACTGGCTGCTTTGGTTTGAGAAGACTTGGAATCCTTCTTTTTGTCAATTTGGTATTGGGTGCCTCTTCAGGTTTAGTGCCTCTTCCTAGGCTGTTGGAAATTGCGCCATTAATGTATTTTGATATGGCCTTCAAATAATAATATATGCAAAAATTTGACTGGTTTTGCTTTTGAGTTTGGGATTCCTTGCCTTCTGTAAATGGGTCTGTACTACTATCCACTCATTCCAGAATACCATACCTTCTTTTTCTGATCCTGGTATGACCTCACCCCAACGTGACCCCCTCTGCCACTCTTTTTACCTAATTAGTGATCATTGTCCCTTGTCTAATATTTAAGTAGAATCATTTCTCCTAATAAAGACAAGTTTATCCAAATTTATGTCGGCTTTAATATTCTTCAAGATTTTTCCTTTCATTTTTGCCAAAAGGAATTTCACATCTTGTATTCCAGGAAATTAAGGTATGTGCCCTTAATTTTTCCCTGAAGGCTAACCCAAGGCTAGCTTCAAACCTCAAATCTTTTATTATAAAGATTTCCTGCCATGTCCTCCTGGATGTTGTCCCCAGGAGCCAAACACAACAAAATTGTGCTCATTACAGGGGCTGCAAACCCCTTGGTTACCATGTTCCCGCGTACATTCTATGGTCCTTCTCCCTTTGTTTCTGAAGTGCCTGAGCAACCTAAAGCTTCTAGTCCCCCTCTAGAAGAAGATATAACCAGTGCCCCTTCAACTCCTATGGTAATAGTGCTAACCCCGGGCCCTTGTGGGCCCCCCTTCCAGCTTTCTCACTCAATTACAAGCAAGCTTGGGCTGCTGTCTTCTCTCTCCTTAACACTGGCGCTGTGGCAATGCATACTATCCCTGTCTCTATCCTGGGTATGCTTCTGAAGATCTTATTCCTTCCTCTTGGATTTTGGTCTTCCCCCTGCGCTGATGGAATCAATGGAGACTATTGGCGTGTTAGTTAACCAGTTTATCCAACCTGCGCTGGTCCATCATTAATTGGCGTTAGGATCTTAAAACCAGCTCTTGACTGCCGTAGCCATCAAAGTTTCAACCAACCATGCTAAGAATATGGCCTATCAAGAATGGTCCCATAGTCTATTTGCTTGCATTTCAGATAACCAGTGCAACTTGCTAGCTTCCCAAAAGTATCTGACCTTGTCCCTAAACTCCCTTTGCTCCTTGGTCCCTGGTTATATTAAGAATTGACTCTGTGAACTGTATGATCACCAAGCTAGTTGTCTTAGCCAGATAGAGTCAACCCTCCTAAAATACTGTCAGGATTTCTAGACTCTAGTTGCTGAACTCAATCAGTTTTGAGAGCATGTTAATTCCCAGCTCAAGTTGGTTGGGACCCGTGTTGATACTTGGGGCCAACATCTACATTTACAGTATGGCTTGGACAAGGTCACTTCAGGAAACACTCTGAGTCAGGTTTAAAACTATTTCAATAATAGGATGACCTCCATTGAAGTGACTTTTTCAACTCCTTTGGTTGATACCCTGTCTGCCTTTGAAGCAAGGGTATGAGAATCTATAACTGAACTTAAAGATACTACTCAACATCAAGCCTCTGTCCGCATTCCCCGCCTGTTAAACCTACACCTGATCCTTGCATTGCCATGCTAACTGACCAAGTGGCTACTTTGTAGGGTGAGATTGAGTATTTGAGGCAACGTCTCTCTGATCCTGGTGACTCTTCCTCTAAGTTTGATGGCAAAAGGGAGACTGAAGTCTCTGGTACTCCTACCCACCATGGCCATGGGTGTTGCCTGGGATTAGAAGGCCAACCCTGTGTCATCTGTTCTCTTGCCTTGGATCATTTACCGGCAGTAACAAATGATGTTGCAGATTGGCAAGATGCTCTAGAATGTAAAGTCCTAACCCTCTCTTAATTTACAGAGACAATAAATGGACAATTTACCCATCTGGTTGCTCAAACAACCTCCTTGACTACTTGTATCAATGGGGTTACTGGCACATTGGCAGTACAACAAATCAAGGTCAATGAATTTGAAACTGCCACTGCTACCACCCAAGATATCAGTGGGCAGAATAGCTCTACATTGGATACCCTAGAGGAGATTTTTTGACTTCTCTGGGCTAGACAACCCACTTCTGAATCTAAGTTTGAGGGCAATACTCACATCAATGTTCTCAGCCCTGGTGAAAAAAGCCAGTCTACTTCCTTGTCCATTGACCTGAACTACAAGCCAACCTTCAAGCATATATTTGACCCCAAAACCTCTACCATTACTACCTTTTCAACAATCTACAAGACTGTAATGTGTAGGGCTACTGACAAGCTCAAAAAGGAACATATCTTTACCTGTCTTCACCTCAGATGCCAATAAGTAGTTGTCCCTGAACTCCCCTTCATTGTTACTTGGGAGGACATGAAGTGCCTCCTTATTGAGGAGTTTGGAGGGGATCTTAGCTTGGAGGTCAAGAAAGATGCATTTATGCATATTGCCTTTAAGCCCAAGGAAACTCTGGCTGAGTTCACGGATTTTTTCTATGCTGAAGGTCAACAGTTGATCACCAGTCAACAGTTAACTCCCCAGGAAGCTTACACGACATGTTCCAACACTTTGAAGGTGAACCAGCTTTTATTATTACACTTAAAGGCACACAAAGCTTCTATCACTTCCATGAAGAGTATTAAGACACTCTTACAAGACATGCATTTGACCCATGGGGGTACTGTGGTGCGTGAGAATAAAGCCAGTTATGCTGGGATCACCTCTTGCACGCCACACATTATGACTCTGGGTTCAGGTAGACAGACTAAGAGAAAAAGGCTGTTATAAATGCAATCAAATAGGGCACCACTCACGTACCTACACTAATCCCTGGATAGAAGGTTGTGACCCCAAGTAACAGGCGGGAAAAGAGAGGTCAGCTTAGAGGCAGAGACGCTCTCTGCTGACCAATCTCCCCTGTCTCCCCCTGATCCTCCTTCTGATGAGGAAGCTCCCCCTTCCTCTGGCCTAACTATTCTTCACCTAATCCACAATCTCTCCATTGATTCCAAACCTGAAGATTCTGATAGTGAAGAATCTGAAAGTTATGGCTACTCTGTTCTGGATGTTCAAAAAACTTTGCCTGTTCCTTACAAGCTTTGCTCAGGGAAGTCCAACATTACTTCTTGTGAACCTTCAAGTGAAGCCAAGGCCATGGTGGCTCGCCCTTACCTGGCCCTGGCCCATCAACCTCCTGTCTTGATTGACTCTTCTTAAGAAGCTGCCAAGCTAGCTGAAGCTCTCTTTCAGAATGTGACTGTATCTCTCCCACTGCAGACTGTGTATAAAGAGATTCCTGCCTTAAAATGCATGTTAGTTAAATGAGAAAAAGAGTTAAAGGCTGCACAGGATTTGTTGGTTTCTTTCCCCCCCCTTTGAGAAAGATACAACCTGTGTGGAAGTATCAATCCAAAAGGTTAAAATTGAAGCCATCCTGGACATGGGCTCTCCAGTCAATGTAGTATCTTCAAAACTAATGAAGAAGCTTAAACTGGCTCCTGACCTCAACTACACTCAGTTGTGTAGCACAGCTGGCATGGCATAAACTCAAGCCATTGGTGCCTACTCTGCTTTACCCATAAGGTTTGGGAAACTCTTCATTGCTTACCCCGCTGTCGTCCTTGAGAATTAAAGATATGATATCTTGGTTGCTACACAATTCCTCTGTGAGTATAACAGGATTGTAAACCTGCAAGATGGATATATATTGCTCTTAGAGTATGAGGTCCCTTTGATTTTTGAGGAACCCCCACAACTCCCAGGAAAACGTCTTAAAACTTGTGTGCTTGAATACCCTATGGGTATCTTCTCTCTCAAGTATAGGACACACTCCTCCAACATGTGCACCCCTCCTCCTTCCTGTCCTGCGGTAGAGGGTGTACATCTTCTTTCCCCCGCAGCTATCACAATCCCTCCAGGCTTCCAGGTTGTTATCAACTCCCAGACTTCTTATGAACTACCCAAAAGTTGTTCCTGAAACTCTGCTCACCTTAATCCCTAAGCCGTAAAGAACATGACTGTGTCCAGGAATCCTAGATCAAACCCACAAAGAGCCTATGCAACAGTTGCTTGTCAAACTGATAGCTCTTCCCATGCAGGTGACCCAAGGCCAGGTTGGAGGGCATGGTCATATACTGGGAGCAGAACAAGTGGCCTCCCTCTACCCCATTTGGAACTTTTAGTGATTTTAATCTACCTGAAGACAATCCTCAAGTTCTCTCCTTATTCACTGCTGCTGAATTCCCCCAACTGTCTCCCATTCAACAAAAAGACGTGTTGGACCTGCTCAATCCGTTTAGCAACATCTTTGCCTCTGGACCTACAGACTATGGTCTGGCTAAAGGGCTCATCCATCAGATTGATACTGGGAATGCACCTACTTTTTGTCCCAAACCATACTGCCATAGTAGGGTAGAGGATGCCCAGGTATCTAAGGAGCTTAAACAACTCCTAGATGCCGGACTCTTGGCTCCCTCTCAAAGTCTTTGGGCTTCACCTTTATTGAAACTCAAGAAAAAGGACGGATGACATCACATTGTAATGAACTACTGCCGTCTGAACTTGCTCACTAATAAAGACTCATACCCCTTGCCCAGAATTGACAATGCTCTCAGATTGATGGGTGGTTCCAAGTTTTTCTCAGATATGGATCTAGCTTCTAGATACTGGCAAGTAGACTTATCACCAGAAGATCAAGAGAAAGCTGCTCTCATTACCTCTGAGGGACTCTATGAACCTACTTGGATGCCTCAAGGACTCTACAATGCCCCGGCTACATTTCAAATGGCTATGGATTCCATCCTACAAGATCTAAAGCTCTCTTGTGTCCTTGTGTACCTTGATGACATCACTGTATTCAGCGCTACCTTTACCAACCACCTGGAACACCTTAAGGTTGTCTTCATCAAAATCTGCAAATCTGGCTTGAAGCTCAAACCCTCCAAGTGCTACTTCTTTAAAGAGAAACTCAAATTCTTAGGTCATGAGGTCACCCAAACTAGAATAAACCCCATGAATAATAAGGTGGAAGCCACCGACAAGATTTTACCTCCCATAAATCTTTGAGAGGTCCAAGTATTTCTTGATATGATGAGTTACTACCAACAGTTCATACCCAATATTGCTGAATTAAGTGAACCCCTTGTCCAACTTCATTGCAATGCCCCCTTTGAGTAGACTGACAGTCAACAACAAGCATTCAAAGTGTTGAAGGCCAAGCTCAAAGAGGCTCCTATCCTAGTCTACCCTGAATATGATAAAGAGTTTATCTTGTATACTGATGCAAGTGGAGTAGCTGTGGGTGCCATCTTAGCCCAGCTTGACACCAAAGGCGTGGATCAACTTGTAGCCTACTCTTTACAGGTCCTCAATAAACACAAGAAGAACTACAGCATCACTGAAAAGGAATGCCTGGCGGTGTTGCATGCTGTAAAAAAATTCAGGTACTACATTTATGGGAACCACTTCACTGTAGTCACCAACCACTTCTCCCTTAAATGGCTGCAACAACTAAATGAACCTGAAGGTCGGCTAGCATGTTGAGCCTTGCGCTTACAAGGGTACAATTTCACCATGGTACACCGTCCTGGTGCGCAACACCAGAATGCTGATGGTTTTTCAAGGATGCCTATACTAGCTATTCACCCTGCAGATGCTGATTGCCTATACAAATTAATAGGGTACCCTGACTCCTGGAACACTGAACCAGAAGACATTTGAGTGGCGCTACAAACCCTATCCAAGGACACTGTGATTTGAGACAGACAACTCTTCAAGAAAGTCAACAATGCCTATCTAACTTATGTTTGCCCTAGCATGAGAATAGCCATTATCCTCCAAGCTCACATTGACACCAGACATGGAGGAATAGCCAAAACTCATGACTGGCTATACAAGAACTTCTACTGGGAAAACATGTGCCTTCTAATTCCTGATATTCTTGTCTCCTGCCATTTGTGCCAGCTCCAACGCCCTTGCCCTTCCCAACACCAAATCAAACTCATCCCCCCTAAACATGCCTTCCAGAATGTGAGTATTGATGCTGTTGGGCCTCTCCCTTGGTCTAGGTCTGGGTGTTGGTTTATCTTAGTTGCCATAGACCATTTTAGAAAATGGATCAAAGCCAGAGCTACAAAAGATATAACTGCCAAGACCACTGCTAATTTCTTGCTGCAAGATATTTTCTACCAACATGGCTGCCCTCAAGTCCTGCTTTCTGACAATGGCACCAACTTTAATGCTCTCCTTATCACGTCTATTGTAGAAGCTATGGGCATCCATCAAACTTTCTCTGCAATATATAACCCTTAAAATAATGGAACTGTTGAATGAGCCAATTCCTCCCTGGTGTCCATAATGAGGGAACTACGCTCTCCAATGCTGCCAATTGGTATATGTTTTTCCCTGATTCTCTCTTTGCTTATCAACTCAGTAGGCACCAAGTGACTGGTCAATCTCCTTTCACCATGCTTTATGGTTGAGAAGCCACTACCCCCTCAATATTGGGACCCCTGTTGATAGAAGTTGACACCTCTACTAATCCCAAGGCTCATGTAAAAGCCTTGACTAACCATATCATTGACATCCAAGCTACCAACTACTCTACTGCTTACAAGGTCAAAGCCCTGGAACTCTTGCCCTCTAATGATTCCATAGCCTCCCTCCCTGAGTACCAAGTGGGTGACCTAGTCCTCTATTATCAAAATTGTACTGGGGGTGTGTGCATAAGCTAGACTCCCTCTGGTTTGGACCTTGTGAAGTCACCTACAAGAAGGGTGTTGAGTATACTGTGATTCTATTGTCCTCCAGCCGTCCTTTTGCCTGGGTACACTCTAAATTCCTCCGCAAATATCAATGCCCAGTGTCCAATCTTAAGGGGGAGATGTTGTAAATTGCACCATTAATGCCATTTTGATATGGCCTTCAAATATTGATATGTGCAAAGATTTAGTTGGCTTTGCTTTTGATTTTGGAGATTCCTTGCCTTCCGCAAATGGGTCTGGTTCAATATCCATCTATTCTGGATCATTGTACCTGTCCATGACTGATCCTGGTATGACCTCATCCCAACGTGACCCCTTCTGCCACTCTGTCTACCTAATGAGTGATAATCAACCCTTGTCTAATATTTAAGTAGAATTATTTCTCCTAATAAAGACAAGTTTATCCACATTTATGTTGGCTTTAATATTCTTCAAGATTTTTCCTTTCATTTTTGCCAAAAGGAATTTCACATCTTGTATTCCAGGAAATTAAGGTATGTGCCCTTAATTTTTCCCTGAAGGCTAACCCAAGGCTAGATTTGAACCTCAAATCTTTTGTTATAAAGATTTCCTGCCGTGTCCTCCTGGATGTTGTCCCCAGGAGCCAAACACGACAATTTTCTTTGAGGGTGCAGAGGACCAGGTGGACATCTTCCCAGTGTTGCTTTAAGGTTGGGCTGTAGATGATGAGGTTGTCTAGGTAGATGCATGCTTTTTTATGATGTGTTCTTTTAAAACATCATTAATGAAAGTCACAAAGTTACTGGGAGAATTTGCCATACCAAAATTGAGAACAATACACTTAAAGGACCTGTACTTGGTTTCAAATGTGGTCTTTGGGATATCTTCAGGGCTCACACAAATTTGGTGATAGCTTGCTGTCAGATCAATTTTTGTGAAGATTTGGGATCCCCTCAGGGTTTCAAAAAGGTCATCAATCAGGGGCAAGGAATACCTGTTCTTAATTGTGACCTTGTTGAGTGCTCTGTAGTCTGTGACTAGGGGGAGTCCTCCATATTTCTTTACTACAAATAAGACTGTGGCACCAAAAGGTGATTTTGAAGGTCAAATGAGGCCTTTTTCTAGTGCCTCATCAAGTTAGGCTTTCAAAGCATTGTCTTCTTGGGGTGTGATACAATAGATAGGGTGTGCCTTTGGTACACTTTCCTTGAGGTCAACTTTGTGTTGTATGCCACAGTTGGGTGGTAAACCTGGTAAGGCTTCTTGGAAGACAGAAGGGAATTCACTGACCAGCTGTTCTTGGATGTAGTTTTCCCATGTCTGGTTTATGTATTTTTGAGCTGGATAATCTTGCATTTACAAATATTACAGTCAAGATTACTAGTGTTGTCATGAATGACATTTTAATACTTGTATTGAAAACCCAAGAGTTGAACCCCAGTTCTCTGAAGGCGGATCAGCCCCCTGGGACAGTCCAGGACCCGCCAATCTGTTAAGCCACAGACTCAAATTGATAAGTTTCCCCACAACCTGCCAGCCTAATACTGAGGATTCCCTGAATGATTGCCAGAATGCCGCCAAACTGGTGCCTCTGAAGACCCACACCTACGCAGGAGATATGGTCTGCCTAAAGGAGGTAGGGAAAGGACCTACCACTAGCCCTGCCGGCAAACTGCTGCCAGTCTCCAGCCCAGAAGAAGTATTGCAATCAGCCAGCCCAGATGATATGATGAACAACAGTGGCAAAACAAAGTGTTGCCACTCCTTTTCTCCAAAATCAGTCCAACCAAGAACTGCCAAACCGGTGCCACCAAGGGCCCAGGCCTACACAGAAGACGTGGCTTGGACAAGACCCACCAGTAGCCCTTCCAATAAGCGCCAACTGCTACCGGTCCCTAGTCCAGAAAGAGGAATGCAATTAGGCTGCTCAGGTGACTTGGTGAACCAAAGCAGCAAAATTAAGCATCTTTGTTCCCCAGAGTGTGCCCAACCAGGACCTGATGCCACCCAGACCCCAAGCCAGAATCTATGCCACACCAGCAAACCGTCCATGGACCTGAATCCTGCAAAAAAGCAAAGAAGCAAAATCACATGGTATAAAAACACTGGCAGTGTGATGATGACTATATTGTCATTTTTGATAATAAAGTTTTATGAAACTTTGGTTCAAACAAATATTACCCTATCTAGTCTTAGTAATCTTCCATCTTAATTCTGTCCAAGTAGACCACCAGGCCGCCACCTTCCCCCAAGACCAACCTGTCAAATTGCCCCAGGCATCATACTGTCCCCCGGGAGCCCCCTTTGGACCTGTGCACTTTACAGAATATCTGCCCAACCCAGCCTAAGCTGAGTTCAACCTGGAAAACATAATACTTTCCAATCCTCTGGCAAGAACTAGAGAAACCGAGACAATAGGCAGAGAAGGAAAGTGGTACATTAGGCCGCCCAGATTGTTCAAAGACAAGTACAACTACCTACCTGCCTACCTTGTTCCCATGACACTGCCCTTAACCCCAAGACCAGACTTCCCAATGGAGCCTACCCCTGCATCTGAGACCACATCTACCCAACTGTTTGGAGTACTCTACATTACTTTGACAGGATTGGTGGATTCTATGGTCCCCAACTCTGGACCCTGGCCCTTGCTCGGGCAATCTGTATCCTACATTATCAAGTTAGCACCCATTCTATGGTGGTCCTTACCCGCCAGCTTGGCCTCACCACACCCTGAGCCGCCCAATGCCTCTACCTATGACTGGATTCCTGAAAAGTGCCCTGTTATTCCTCTGTTTCTTTTATTATCACAAATACATGATCTTTCATAATGGTTTCAAGGTGTGAAGGGTAGACATGGTGGTGCACTTTTCCTCATTGTATAGTGAGAGTGCAGCTTTCCCATCCAAAGTGAGGTTTTGTCTTTCCCATCTAATCTAGGCCTAGTAATACATTTTACTTAGGTATCAGAATAATAAGACCATCAAGTGTGGTTTGAAAATCCCCAATTTGGACCTAGAAGGATTTAACCTCTCTGGTGACTGGGGCACTTCTGTTGTCTTCCATTATTAAACAGTTTATGTTGCTTTTTTTTAGATAGCTTCATGAAATTGTTAAATCTCTTTTCAACAAGAAACTGGTCTTGTAAAGATACCAGGAGTATCATGATGCTCCTTCAGGTGAGAGAGGAGCTGATGCAGGTACTGGCATGGCCTATCAGATGATGGGACCTAACTTTATCAGGTAGGAGAGGGCCTTTCCTGCCACGGCCCAGGGTCCTGCTGCTGGCAAGGCAGAATCAATTAATCCTGTAAGTGCCAGATACAGCACTCCCAGGAATTGACTACTATAGCCAGAGTTATCAGAAGTGGGTGGGGTTGAGATGGTCAGTTTGGGCGCTGGGGGTGGTTCCATTGGGACTAAGTAAGCAGCAGGATTATTGTATTTCCTGTTGAAGATCAAAGGGTATATAGTGATTCCTTTGTTGTCACTGATTATTTGATAAACATCCTTGGGAGTGTCTTGGATAGTGTACCACTACAAGTCTTCCAAAGTCCAGGGTTTCTGGTCAGGTTTACAGGGATATTCAACAAAATGCACAGGACCAAACAGAGTGTCAGGAGAGCAGTAGTAATCAAACACTTCTGTTTCATCAACTAGTGCTTGGTTTTTAATCTCTGAGGATGAGTACTAGTGTTTATGTGATTTCAGATTGAAGATTATCAAAAATATGTATACAATTAGATTGGTGAACCAAAGGTTCATAACTTTTTTATTGGTAAGAAATACAATAAAGAATCTTTCTGGTGCTTCTGGCTTATATACTTGTTCTCTTGCATGCCTCTGAGAATTCTTCTGGTACTATCTGGGTGGCAAGGCTTGGCATCTTAAATTTGGCTGGTTGGTTGGCTGCTTCATCATCATTTTTGGGGTCTTTAGGAACAGTTGCTTGGCTTGATGGTGCCTTATCTTTGCCTGACTGGACATTAGTTCTGGCAGGCTTAGCTGCAGGTGTCATGGGGTCTTTTTAAATTTGATTACTATTTTGGGACTGGCTTGACAGGCATTTCTGAGGAAAAAGAGCTTGATTAAAAAAGTGGTTCCAAATTGGAAACCCCAAATTACCAAATGGAAGGTGGGCTTAAACTGGGAGCCCTGGGCAGCTAAAATTAGCCTGCCCAGGCCCAGCCAAACCCACCAAGGCTTGGACATAGCCTTTGGGGCCCAGAATGGGCCCCACGGCTACTTCCAGAGAAGGAGTTATTTGTACACCTGGGTATTTGCTTTTCAAAGCAAACCCAGGTGTAGGCAGGCTCCTGCCACCCGCTCCCCCCGCCTAGTAGCTAGGAGTGGATTCAAACCCAGGAACAGGGTTTGGAACTGGTCCTTTTGTAACCTTATTTGAAAAATTTTCCATATCCAAGAAACCCTACTTATAAGACCAACAATTTAAATAATGTTGTGGTTTTCTGAATAATTTTGGTGGATTTACTCTTAAAAGATCATCTTTATATTGTGAATCATGAAAAAAAAATCCAGATTGTCAGAAAATGTGATATTTTGTGCACATTTTTTTCTTTGTGACTGATCTAATTTTATTCTTTAGTTATGGTTTATTTTTTAACTAGCCAGTATATTGCTTGACTTATTTTATATCCATAATGTGATTTGTTCAATTTTGTTTTGAATATGGTTTTCTTTTGTTGGCTGTCAAATTTTTGAGATTGTGTATTTAACTTTAATCTCATTGGGTATTTGGCTATTTTTTTAATCCAGACCTAGATAAATGGAACTTTTGTTGTGTAAAATCAACCTTCAAGTAGAACCACTACCTTTTTGTTCTAGACTGAACCAATTTTGTTTTAGGCTGCTATATTTTTGTTTATCTCAACAGGTTGTGAAACTACTGTATATCTATGTACCATATATCAAGTTTTTCTATATTTAAATACCAATCTACTTGTTATGCATCTATCAGTACACCTTAACTCTAAAATAGAGTTCGCATATATAAAACAAGCCCAAAAGGCTGCTATAAAGTATTATTTGTATTTTATATTTTAGATTATATGTTACCTTTTATTTAAAGTAGCAACAGTAGCAGATATTTAGGACCTAGCATATAAGATAGCTCAGCTCTTCAGAAACTCTAAAGGTAATTATTTGAAAACATATTCAAAATTTATTGATAACTTGAAGCTACACTTCCCAATGGCCTAATATCATCTCACTAGGAAAAGTAAAATATTCTATAAATTTTTATAGATGAGTCGGAACTAATAGTTTAAAGTGCTAAACTTTGGGCTTTGATGCACTTGCGCTGTATTTTATTATCTAATGTAAAGTTATTCATAAACCATAGGTACAAATTCTTGTATTGCCTATTCTTAACTTCGTATAAGCACTTATTTAAATCAAAATATCTAATATCTGGTACATTGAAGCACAGCAACATACGTTTACACAGAATCAATAACATGACGCAAGTATTTATTATGACTATAAACAATGATTATATCAACTTACTTGATATCACATTACATTTAATTTTAGAATGAATTTTATTAACGCCTATTTCATCTTCAGTTTTTAAAGAGATTTAGGTCGAGTATTATGGAAGCCACAGAATAAACTATTCTTGATCTTAGCGAGTAGACTTGAGCCAACACTTATTGTTCGTAAATCAATAGCTTCTAAAGCAACACAACTCGAATAAAATAAACACGATCCCAGCATGAAACTGACAATTTATTAAGGGATAATCTTTCAAGCCTCTTGCCCAGAATCATTGAATTCATTTTTCACGCGTGAGACCACTTTCTTTGGAGAAATCTTTTACCTTAGATTTTATATTTGTATTTGGAGCCTATCTTGACTGAAAACAAATAGAAATTTAAAAAAACTCCTAGATTTTGCACAAGTAGCGAAGCACACTAAATCAACTAAATGTGTTGTACGAGAAGGCATTGACAACTTCTACCAGAAAACTGTATAGGCTGCTTACCAGCCTGCTACTGCCTTGTTGACTGTCCTCA
Source organism: Entomophthora muscae (assembly GCA_014839935.2). NCBI lineage: Eukaryota > Fungi > Entomophthoromycota > Entomophthoromycetes > Entomophthorales > Entomophthoraceae > Entomophthora > Entomophthora muscae. Next base: position 22,429 of record QTSX02002392.1, read on the forward strand.
ATAAACTTCAACTGTAAAAAAACATAACTACTACCTATCCAAAGACCCCCTAAGACATGGCATCAGAGTCAAGTTCAATCCTCAGCTTGCACTCTCACTGGATGTGGTCTTCTTTGCCCTCAAGAAAACATTTCCAAAAGCTATCTTCATTGACCCCAAGTATGTCAATGGTGTGGTTGACAATGGATTCAAGAATACAGCTGCCGCTGACAAGGCAGCTAAGGTTTCCTTCTATATCATGGTTAACAAAGTCAAAACCAAGATATTTACCACCCACACATGTTACAGTAAGAACCCAGAGGTATTCATCTTCTTTGACAACCTTCCAACTGTGAAGAGAAAAAGGATGTTGAACCAGCTATTCATGCAGGACTGGAAAAGTATGATGAGATTGTACAGCTTGAATTTCAACAGACTTACATGAGTGACTAGATGTGTAACAGAGCAATGACAATTATCTGGCCCAGCCTCCAGGTGTAGAAAAACATGTTCCTTATCTCTTGCTGTGCTAATCTTCAGATAACTGATAAAGAGGGTACAAGAACCACTGATGACTTCAAAACATTCCCAGAAAAGGCTTCCCCATCTAAAATATATGCTCTAACTTAGGACACAGATCAGGAGCATGTCCTATCATTGTAAAAGGCATAAATCATTACAATGACTCTGACTGCATGAATAATAATGAGGAAGAAAATGCTTATGAGGTCTACCCATGGGGAGCAACAACTGGATACAAGATTGTTGAGACTGTCACTGACAAGAAAAAAAGGCAGCTGGATAAGCCAAGAAGAAGGCTGAGTGCCTCCTCAAAGAAGAAAAGGCTAGGCAGGCCAAGCTAAAAGCTGAAGCTGAAGCTAAACATCAGGCTGAAGCAAACTTACAAGCTGAACAAGCAGCAACTGAGTTGCTAGGGTCTCTGAAGATACACTTTAAGAGCACATCTTGAGAGACTCACTGGTGATGAACCAAAGTGCCAAATATGGACATCTTGCTGCAACCTATTGGCTACCTCACAAGCTCAAGGATATTTGCAGCCTGTTGCAGATCCCTAATGGATTAAAAATAATATGATGTACATCTAAAGCAAAGATAATGAAGTGCCTGCAAAATTATTCAATTGTCTTATTGCATTATTAATAAGTGCATCTTAAACATGTTTAAAACAGCAAAAATTGGGCAGTCAAATTTCTTTCCAGTGCACACAAAGTACAGACTTCTCTTTCCAGAGTATAAATAGAATAGTGCAATTAGTGTCACTTGCTTTTATAAGGCAAAGTATGTGAAACCAGTTGTTTTCTTGCCCGGGCATTTTTAGTGTGCCTTTTTTCTTTTCCTCCTTTTGGCAAGTTCTTTGGCCAGTATCTCTTCCTTTCTAGTGACAATTTACTGCTTCATACTATATAGTACCTCACTATCTAATAAAGTAATTATTTTTTCTTCATAATCTTATATTTTCTGTCCTATCTAAGGCTGCAACTATACCTCAACAGGTATAGTGTTAAGAGTTAAGAGCAACTAAATAACTAATTGCATAAGTATCACCCTAGACTGCTACATTTATAATACAGCCAATGAAATTTGTGAAGTCATCTCCTAAGCATCAGAAAAAATCCCAGCCAGATTGTGTCATCCCAGACTGGGAGAGCCAATCACATTGCCCCACCAAAACTTATTTGCTCCAACCAATCAGCTAGGATCTAATTCTAACTCTGGCCACACATCAATGGCCAGCAGCCAGTAAAAGGTGGGCCAGGAAAAATTTCTATTGAGACTTTTAACACAGCAGGTGTGTGAAGACACTTGTCCCAGTCTGTAAGGTCTTGCCCATAGTGGTGCAAGGTTATAAACTAGCTTGTGTAAGGCATTAGAATTCATATTTAAAAGGTATAAAAAGATGGGAACTGTCTGCAAAATAATCTTACAGAACCTTGCTAAAAACTTATACTGAGTTACAAAAAAGTGATTGAGTTTAAGAACCCTAAGCAAAGAAGATAAAATAAAGTGTTTAATAGTGAACAATTTGTAACTAAAGGAATGTCAATATTTGGATATTCTTCATCAGCAAATTGATACATATAGCTATTAAAAGATTCCTTAAGGGACAACAATGGATACAACAAGCCTAAGGCTTGTTGTTTTACAAGTTTCATTTGTTCAAGGAAATAAAAGGCTAAACTTTAAATGAATTTAATAAAAATGTATAAATTTCTAAAAATTAAGATCTCAAGTTTAAATTAGATAAAGAATTGAAGGGTAGAGATCACTTAGAATTTTAGCTTAAAGCCTACTCTTCAAAAGCTCTTTATTTATAGAGAAAAAACCTTTTCAGTTGAAGATTGATACCCAGGGAGGAAGCAGCCAAGAAGAGAAGCAACTGGGGAAGTTTGGAGACAACCAGGAAAAGAAAGGGGAAACAGACAACCAGTTTGAAGTTGATCTGCAACATGAAGCTGGGGGAAAGTGGCAACAACATAATCAGGAGTTTCAAAAAGGTGAGTGAAAATTAAAGTTTCTCTAACTTTAAAGTAGAGAATATAAAGCTAATAGAATTTCTGAAGAGCAAAAGACAACAACAACAACATCAATTCAAACGCAAATTGATGTAAAACAAGGTAAATTACTTTAAAATACTTAAATATTAACTATTAATTCAAAAATTTAATATTAAAAAATAAAAAAGATTAAATCAAACAATCAAAAAAATATGATAAGTTTTTAAAAAGCCTGCTCTTTGGGACAGGGCATGACACAGTCTACTAAACTCTCACTCCTGCTACTACTACCCTCAGACATACTCTATCTTCAAAAGACACAGTGTAAAGAGGGTGATGCTGCTATATAGCAGCAGGCACTTGCGCCACAAATTATATTTTCTTTTACTTATAATGCTATAATTATCAGAGAAAATTTACTTGTTACAAACTGTAATGTTTTAAATCTCTAAAATGTTAGAATAATGATTTTACATTTCACATTTGAAAATACTGATTACACAATTATTAACCTTTATGGACCAGTTGAACCCTCACTAAAGGCACTCCACTGGAACTTTTTTGGTACACTCAGCTTCCCTGGCCAGAAAATTATTGCAGCTGGTGATATGAACTGTTACACATCATCATCAAAGGACAGAAGGTTAACTCACAAGACTGACAGCTACCCACGGCTCATGGAAATAAGACTTGCTATACAAAAGTTACAGTTGGTGGAACCCTCCTAAAACACTACCCATTATTTTCTAGTATGACTTAAGCACTCATACAGCATAGTGATATGATTTCTGCAACAAAAATTGTCAGCATCTAGGTATTGATAACTATATTCACCTGCAATCACACCACAGAGTTTATTGACTGATTGGTCCACAAGAGAGTGACCATCATCTCTGGTACATCCAAAAAACGCCTCAAATGGCTCAAGCTTCTCCTCAATGATGCAGAATCCCCTTTATTAAAGGAACTCTGGCAACTGAGTTAAATCCTTTATATGATAATACTTAGGAGAGTAATATTCTCTCAGACTGGATCATTCTGAAAAGGAATATCATATCTTTCAACAGCAGAGGTGAAGCTGCCAGATGATTATTAGATAAATCCAAAGCCCAGAAAGCAGCAGCAAAGCTCATACAGCTTTAACAGAGCTGTCTCTCAGATAGGTACAGTCCACAATGTGCATTCTAATAGTTGGCTAAGCGCAACACTGTGATCATGTTCATCAAAAGTGTCATGAGTGACTGTGAAAGATCCAGTACCATCCAATCAGACTTATCATACTTGTTTTTGTTGAGAATATTACTGCTGGACCCCTATTATGACATAGCTTTGACAAGTTTTGTCTCTAGAGAGGCAATTCTCTGGTTTAGAACCTTATTTTCCTTCCGCCATCTTGTCATTAGTTTCACACTCTTTTCTTCACAGAGTTTGAGACCTTCAATTTCTCTATCAGCTGCACCCTTCATTTGATGAAAGATCTCATCAAAACTTAACAATAATCTCAGCAAATCCCAAGCATAAACTTGATTTCCTTGAGAAGGTGTTCCTTCCTTAGAAAATTATTTCAAATAGAGTTCCTCAAAAGCAGACTTGCCTTCAACCAATGACTCCTTTAAAAATGTCTTTGCTATCACAAGATCCTCCCAGGCATCCTACAGGGACCTTTTGGTAACCTTTTTTTGGGCAGCAGCAGTTTTTATTCTAAGAACCCCAAACTTGGCTTTTTTGAATAATAATTATGAAGGCATAAATGAAAAAGAAAGATGAGGGGATAGCGCTGTATTTTGACTTGAATAAGTTTATTAATGTTTATCTGTTTTCACTTATATAACAGGTAGGGCATATTTGGCTGAAACCCCCTCTGGTTCAGGAATCATCCCTGAATTTCCTCATGTGGTCTATGAAATAACAGCTTTATCCAATTAAGATCATTACCCCAAGGATTCTCACACTCTAAACTATGAGAATGTACCTAATATATTCCAGAATCACCTGATTTCTTTTGTTGAAATTTACTACTTTGGCTTGAAGCATTCTGGGCTTCTGGTTCCAAAACCTGGTAGAATATACATATTATTGACCCAAGCTGTCATTGTTACAACCAGAAACCAGTCAATTAATCCTGAATGCCAAGACATCATTGTCCATTTAGACATTGTCTTTCCATTTATTGATCCCCTGTAAATTATATTAATTAACCTTTGTGGTTAATTAATTTGTTATCAAGACACCAAGTATTTACTTGAAACAGTCAAATCTTTTTCAGCCCTATGATTATGCCTCATTAGTAATATCTAAGGATGAATTTTAATCAATCTTCAGGGTTAATTAAACTTTTTGCAAGACACCTTGTCTCCAAGATTGGTTTAGCCAATCTTGCCTTAATCTTGTCAGTTAGTATAGCCTAACTAACAAGCCAATATTTTATCATTTATTTCATATAGATACCAAGCTTCTGAGAATTTTTATCTGAAGAATTCCCTAAACTAATCTATATAAAATTGCATAATAAAACCACTGTATTTAAATATAATTTTTCATATTTATTTGGCTAAATGCTCCAGGTAATGCCATAAAATCACAGTAACAATCATTTATTATTGATCCACAAGACAGAATTCTGTTCTTAGGATTTGGACCTCAATATCTGCTGGCTGTCCAGCTGCCTGCGCTTTTTTGGGCTTGAGTTGAGATGGATTTGACCTTGGAAAAACCTCTGAAACCTGCCTATGTGGTGTATTCTTCAATTGAACCCTGCTCTCTGAGGGACCCTCTTAGCCTAGCCAATATGAGCGCTAACCCAAGTAATGCCCCCATGATAACCCAGACTGTCACTAATAAAGTTCTGCATGAATTTCCCTGAGAACAAGGCCCACCAGATGATGACAAATCTTATGTCTCAAAGAAGAAAATTGAGATTCCCCACTCCAGTCCAGCCAATGATGATCTGTTGACCTTAGATACCACTAAAGATTTACAAACCCAGGTAAATACTACCACCCAGACCAAAGAATTTTACAAAAGTTTTCCCATGGATGATGGGAATACTTATACTCTTGGCCCACCAGAAAGCTGCTCATTGCCATTTTTGAAATAAAGTGTTATGAAACCCCTGGTTCTCTAAGGTCATTACATACCTAATTTAATCACCTTTTCATTTTCAATTTGATTTCTCTGGCTCCTCTCCCTTCATCATCTAACCCCAAGAAACCACAGACAATCTGCCTGAGTTATAATTTCTCCAAGGAGCACCTTACAGCCCAGTACATTTCACAGAATATCCCCCAATCCTGCCTACTCAGAATTCATCTTAGAAGAAATTCTTATCTACAATTCAAAAGACAGAACCAGAGAGACTGAACTCATTGAACATAAAGGAACCTGGCATATCAAGCAATTACTGCTATTCTGCAACAAATATAACTACCTGCCTGCTTATCTAGTGCTTATGACTGTCAGGATTGACAATTCTTCCTCTCTGGAAACCCGGGCCCGGGAGCAGGAATCAAACCTCAACCCTGGATTCCTTTGGACCGCTGGGCCTGGGGACCGCAGGACTGCCCGCCCATGTCTTTCTGGGATTGAGCACCCACAAGCTGATACCAAGAATGTTGACCCATGCAGTAAAAAGAGCAAAACCAAAGAAATTATTGCACCAAATGGAAGACTAATCACAGCGCCTAATGAAGGTACTGATTTGGCAAATATTAGCTTCATAAACTTGAAGTCTACACCAGCAACCAATCAAGAGCTAACCCAGGAAAGAGGCACAGGCCTGCGTCCTGGTCCCATGACTACAACACTAAAGCAAGATAATCAGGTAGCCAAATTGAGATTCTTGACCAATAAAAGAACTCCTGGGCTAAGATCCATTTTGCTGTCTTTGGACCCAAGCACCCAGTTCCCCCAGCCCGGTCCTTTCCAATGCCCTGATGAGCCCCCCATAGAAAATGTTAAGTTTAGAGGTGGGGTACTATATAGACCCAAAGACCCTGCGCTCAAAACTTATTGCCATTTTTGAATAAAGGTTATGTTATTTTGGCTCATACAGCTATTGCCTTATTTTGTATTTGCTGTCTACCAATTCAGTTCAAGATCTCCTTGCCTGCCTAACCCACCGCCCACTGCTTTCTGTCCTCCTGGTGTACCCTTTGGACCTGTCCATTTTACTGACTAACCTCTAAAGTCTGAATACAAGGAATACACCCCAGAAAAGATACTCAAACTTGATCCCCTGGCCCGCATACAATCCACAATTAGATACAACAGACAAGGCCTGTGGATATTTTCAACACCCATGTTGTTCAGAGGGAAATTCAACTATCTCCCTGCTTACAACCTGTCCATGGAACCGCCCGTGACCCCAAAACCTATGTCTGCTTCTTTGCCTGACCTTCCAACCAACCATTCTGGCAAGCTGTTTGGGATTGTGTATATCACCCTCACAGGGGTGATTGACACTATAATCCCGGCCACCAGTCAGTGGTCCTGGGTGGGGAAGTTTGCCTCCTACCTTTTAAAGTTAGCTCCCCTCTTGTGGTGGGCATTGCCCGCAAAAACCCTGGCCCAAGTTACCCCTGAAAACAACGGGCCAGCTGCTCAAGACTGGATCCCTGACAATGACTCCCCATGTGACCTTGCGGCCCAACTGCCTGAAATAATCTGTGGCCGCTACTGAATCTACCTCCACTCAACTATTTGGCATCCTCTACATAATGCTCACCAGCCTGTTTGCTTCTATGGTGCCTGCCAATGGTCCTTGGTTACTGCTTGGAAAATCACTCCTATATTGTATATTTAGCTCCTATCTTATGGTAGGCCCTTCCCTCTGGGCCTGCGGGCTGTCCGCCCACAAGTTCCCCAGAGCCTGCTGCAGGTTGGATCTCTGACAAAAAGGGGGAAAAGACAGCAAAACTGGCTGAAGATGCCCAAGAAGCCACTGCAGATGAATAGCCCACCAAATAGTTCCTGGAGAAAGCTAAACTTTACCACCAGGCATCAGCCCTGGAGAGAGTCTTAGATGCCTGTGGAGTAGTCCACACATCAGTACAGGAATTACATCAACCTGTCATGCATTCTACTCCTCCTTTTATATTACAGAAATAAGATTGAGATCTACAAGAACCCTAAGTTTTTCTCAACTAGTGATTAAACCACACCTATAGAAATCATAGTAATTTTGGCAAAATCAACTATAAGGATGCAAAAGTGAAAATTTATAAGTGGCCAAGTCAACACTTTTTAAATTTTCAAAATGGATTTTTATAATAAAGTAACTAATCTTTCTTGAATTTTTTAGTTAAGAGAATGAATAGAAAGTATTTTATATGGCCATAATAATTTTCAATTCCAGATGAATTTTTAATTTAATTTTCAAATTTTAAAATTGTTGACTTGGTCACTTTTAGATTATCACTTTTGAATTCTCACTTTTGCATCCCTACAGTTGATTTTGTCACTGTTGCCAAAATCATGTTTCCAGCAGCTCTGCAGGAGCTCAAGGATATTATATTCTCTACTCACGCTGTAAGAGCTCAGGCCCAGATGTCATTTCATATGAATTCTATATTTAGAATTGGAATATTGTTGGTGCACTTCTTCTGAAGGTCATTGTCACGCTGGGAGTATGGGGGCAACTTATTTCTGTAATAGGTCGCAGGGTAATTGGCTCAAATACTGTCATGTATGAGGATATGATTAGTATTGTGGCAGAAGAACATATAGGAAGAGGAATCAATAATTACTTTGGAGGCTTGGCTTCTGATCATGCAGAAGCACTTGTAATAAGTTGAAAAGTGTTTTATTATTATTAGGGAAAAAGTATTTATACCCTTCTGGGGGCGTCTTCCTGAGCTGTTGGCAATATCTTCTAGGACATTTTAACACACTCTCATTTTGGGAAATTAGTGATCTCAGTTTGGCTGCTTCCAACGCGCCAACCAATGAGATTTTAATTGCTTCACCCAGCACAGGTGGTCCTTGCTGGAGTGGGGGTTTGGTATCTTTTGGGGTCATTCATCCTACTTAATTTGTGACCCCATATTGGTTGCTTAGAAATACAGTTGAATTAGGAAATCTGAAATGGTGGGGAATCAAACCCAGCACCTTGGCGCTTGATGTAAAAGTGAGGCGGCGCTGTGGCACCTACAATATTTGCCAGGCAGTGCTGTGGCACCTACAATAATTTTCAGTTGGTGTGGCGGCACTTGATGTAAAAGTAGTTTGGCGCCTAGTCCAATTGCTAGGCGGCGCCGCGGCGCTTTGTGTATTTTTAAAGTGCTGCGACGGCAAACTATGTATCAATTAATTGCCGCGGCGGCGCATGTCATTGGCCAGTTTAATATTTAAGTCAGTGGATTACTGTTGATCCATTGTGCATATAGTTTATGCTACCCATTTATATTATTTGGTAGCTGTAATCCATATCGGCAAGCTCCGCCATAATTGGCATCATTGCTTGGTCAAAATTCCCAACAGTCATCAAAACCTGTCTTTAAGAAGATGAATTGATCCCAGATAGTAACCAAAGCTATGTGGGGACACTATACAAAAAGGAAGACCCTCTAGATCTCAAGAATTGGCAACCTGTTGCTTTCTCAAATCCAGATAAAAAAAACCTTACCAAAATTTTATCCAGGAGACTGGGAGCTGTGGCATTTGACTTCATATCATGCAGCCAGTTACATTTTCCCCCAAGTATTATGTCTAGAATAATGTTCATTCTGTTGCAAATGCTGCCAGAAGCCAATAATCCAGGGGCTTGCTATTATTCATTGATCAGGAAAAAGCATATGATAGAAAAGACTGAGACCATGCCTTCCTAGCACTCACCTGTGTCAACATAGACCTCAAATTTATAATCTGAGCCTATAAAGTCTCCTCAGCTGCTACAATGTGTAGTACTAGCCTGAGTTCAGAACAGAGCCTATTATGCCAAGGAGATATCTCAAAAAAGGTGAACCTCTCAGCCCTCTTCTATAAAACTTCTTCCCTGATCCTCTCATCAGAGCTGTCACGGCCCATATATGAGTCCAACTGGACTCCCACAGGGGAGGAAGGCTAGGCCTGGAAGGCTGTGTACACAATAGGTGCAATACAGACCAGGTAGTTAACTGCAGTAGCCAGGAGGCGCCAACTTCTAGTATGGGGCACAACCTGGTTGCCCAGCCCTAATACTGTGATATAGACAAAAACCAACTTATTGAAGTCCTGGGAAAGAGGCACAGTTGGCAGGGGGAGTAGAAGAATCTCCAGCATAAAGGGCAAAATGATCACTCTTGGTGGCCAGGAGGAGCAGATGCGTGAGATTGTAAAGTGTAGTGGAGATACAAATAAATGTAAACAGAATAGTTATATTGGTGCAAAAATAGATAGATCTTGCAAGAAAATAAGAAATACTGAGCATAAAGTCGTTTTATTTAATATTTCAACAGTGAGGAGGGCTTCTCCTCCTCATTATTTATACTTACTGGTAATTTTGAGGCTTTTAGTGCCACCAGAGAACTGATAGCATCAATTGCAGTTAAACTTATGATTTTCACTGGAATTTGCGTACTTAGACCAGGGGGTGGGTACTCATTGGTTGGTATAACATGAACCTTTCTTGAACTGCAGCATGCCAAGGTGCCACAGTTATTTATAGATCCTGTGAGTGATTGAGCACCCAATCATGCTCCCAATGTACCGTTTCTCAATAGTTGAGAGGCCCAAATTTGTTAATAGAATCAAAGCCAGGGATTTGAGGCTTGTGTGACTCTTGAATTATGGGCCATTTGTTAGTCAAAAGGGGGTTTTCTTGCTCTAGGAGATAATTGGTAGGGGTTCCCAAGATGTGGGGGTTTTGCCTCTAGGATGGCCAGCTGATTTTCCAGGGCTTTCTGGGCCCTGACAAGAGCCCTCACATCAGCTCTAGGAGTAATAAATGTCCCAGGGCAACTTAGCCTGAGATGAATGGCCTTTGCTGATGACTTTTTTGTAGCTGCATCTACAAAAACTGACATCAAGACAATTGAACACCTCTTCAAACAATATGAAGAAGCCAGTCAAGCCAAGTTCAATGTGTTTAAATCTCAGATTATTTGACTTGAAAATAACCCCCTTTACCCCTCCATGGAATGTACCTGTAACTGATGAGCCTTTCTGCCACCTGGGGGTCCTTGTCAATGCAAATAACACTACAAATAGCTCAATGGAAGACAAAATGATAATATCAGCCACCAAGACATTAGCTACTCTTGATTGCACAGGTTAAGGTACTATGGGAAAGATGTTTTTAGCAACAATTTTGTGATATCCAATAAAACATACGTCTCTCATGTGATTCCGCATTTAACCAAGTTCCTCTAAAATTTCAAGCCCCTTATCCAGAAATGGATCTAGGGATATCATCCCCCAATTAGAATATCTCATCTCATTTAAAAGAAACATAATGGTGGCATGGACCTCATCAATATCTGAGACCTCACCAACTGACTCTTCTCAAGATACTTGATCAGAGTCCTGTTCCCTCAAAAAACCAGGTCCCCACAGATCATATGCGGCTTGCATGATATTTTCTAAGAAACTTAAACTCAAAGACACCCCTTCTCAATAATTTATGAACCATTTTATCATCCATGATTCACATAGAAATGGATCCCAAGACATGGAAGATCACCGGAAGCGCGTCATTAAACAAATACACCTCAACAAATAGAGGCTAGTCTACAAGTACATCACAAGAAATATTGTGGCAGCATGTGACAAGGTCATAGTCACAGGAAACTTCATCCTATCTTCTCCAAGCACACTAATAATCCCTGAACTCCTCAAGAGTGCCAGCCCAACTGGTACCTTGAGCCCTGGAGTAATGTGAGAGTACTGCTTCCTAAAGGAACTCCCTGCAAAGATCCAGAATAACACATGGAAAATACTTTTTAGAGTATACCAGACTGCAGATAGATCTGATCCACTGAAGATTAAATGTCTATAAAGCTATGAAAAAGACACTGGCTTCCACTGGTTCTTTGAATGTACAAAGAAGAGAGAATTCTGGTCTTCAATAGAAAGAATGACTGGCCTAACACACACCTTCTCTTAGAGACACAGAGACAGTTAATTGTTATTCCAAAAGGATATGAACCCCATTACTCCTAAGACTCAGGCAATACTCTTCTCAGTAGGCTTATTTGCATCCACACTTTATTCACTCAAGTCCTCAATGGAGGTACCTTTACCCAAGAGGACATACCATCACTGGTATCTAATCAAATATGTGACTTCTCCAGAAACCTACTATTTAGTGACCCTGGATCAATGAACCACATCTCCATCATCTGGAATTGGGGCCTCCAACACATCCTATACATAAATTTAACCTCAAAGCACTATGCACCCATCTCAATAGCCCAATCTCCTCTAAAGGCAGAAGCTCCACACCAAACCCCACCCCAACCACCCTCTATTTCACACAATCTCTCTCCCTCCCCCACCCTTAGGTAAATGACAAGCAAGGTCTCCAGTCCTTTTTTATGGAATCATTGTGTATTACCTGTTCTTTTAAGTTTAATAACTGGAATTAAGACCATTATCTTGAATTTTTATTGATCTTATCATTTTACTCCAAGACTACAACCTGGGCTTGCTTGGTGTGGTCTCACTGGTGTCTCTGGTATTAGACTACCTCCAGGTGACGCCAACCCTTCATATATTCAAAAAAATATCTTATTATTAGCTAGCAAATTACCTCTTGTACCCTTCTCATATTAGCCAATAGTTTTGAGAAGATTTTATAGCTATTTTCTATAAAATAGCATCATCATTAAAAGAGCCAAAAAATGATACTTAATCTTATCTAATAGGCTTGAGAGAATATGTCAAAACAACAGGGTCAACCCCCGGCAAGGTTCTAACCAAATGGGTTTGTGACCTACAATCCAACTTCCCAGTGACCCAAAGCCAAATGCAGAAGTCAGCTTGAATTTCTAAACATAGCAGTATGACCAAATTTCAATTCCTGAATGATATATACCTCAGTTCAGTGCTTAACCCTCTGCAAGTATCAAACCATCCCCTTAACCATCCAATTGAGTGACCACCATAATTATGCTCCTAATATCCAGATTCACAGCGTCTATATAACATCTATTATCAAAAAAGAATATTATCTAGTCTCCAATTGTTTCCCCCTTTTTAACGCTGCTAAAACAGCACAGTTACAAAAAATTGTATAGCTGTTTCCCATAAATTAGCATATGTCATTGAAAGAGCTAATAAATTGCCTCTTGATCTTAGAAAATAGGCTTGAGAGAATTTTACCAGCTTTCTTATAAAATTGAATTTTTAATTAAAAGGACAGATAACTACTGTAATAGTGGTTTACAAATATAAGATATTTAAGATTATAAGGTGAGGTTTATTTGGTTTAAATAGTGTGTGTGGATTATTAAATTGATATATGGCAAATATTTGAATTCACTATTGCACTACCAAACAATCTTAGACATAAGGTTTGAGAGCATTGCAATATGCTGTAATGATGATTTCACCAAATTTTTGGGATATTTGATTTCAAATTAAATACACTTGAACTATATAATCTATGATTTACTTCATACAATAAATCATCTTACCTTTCAATATTTGATATTTTTAATTCATCGTTGCAATGACATTGCTTATAAAATTGGCATTTATATTTAAAAATTACTATTGATTTAAAAGTTGTACTCAACCAATATTCTTATGGGGTATGATGTGGCTACTATTTTTAAAGAAAATACTTTGAGCTCTTGTTTTCTTGTAAGTTATTTAGTGTGGGACACTATAATGTAAATTTATAATCTAAAAGTAAAAATTTAGAATTGTCAAATACTTGGTCTAAATTTTTAAATTGCATTCACAGGATGGCCTTTTTCAATTAAATTATACCCTTTGTATTTTTATTTGAATATTTAAAGATGCAGAAACTCTTAGACACTTTGAAAATTTCAAGTCAAACTGCATGTTTCAAGTGGATGAAATGAATTGACTGGAATCATATTTGAAGTGTTCAAATCCATCAATCACTTTTATTGAGTTTACTATGTTTTTTTTTGAAATCTCAGGATTATCAAATCCAAGAACCAAATTTCAGATTGCAAATAAGTGCTACTAGTAAATCAAATAGTAAATGTGTGAACTGAAATCAAATTTTAATACATGTTAAGCACACTAGGAAACACTGACCCAAATTAAGAAGCTCTATTATGACTAAAGTCAAATAAAAATTCAACCTCAATAACCATGTTTAGACATTAAAAGTGATTAAACTTTAAAATTATCCAAACCCAGAAAGGATACAATATTATACACGTCAAATCATTGATATATAAATTCTGTTACTATTCAAGGCTAAATCAAGATAAAATAACTACTCACAACTAAAACAAAACCTAAATAAATACATATTTATTCTAAATATAGTTTTATTTTATTTTTATGGACAGTCAATTGTATTCCCAAACAGCTCATGCACCAGTCTGCGGAGCAGCCTGCCCTCAAGGGCGTCCCATAGGGTCCAAGAATAGACCCAGAGCACAACTTGAGGGGATCAATGCTGACACACAGGCCTCCTAAGGCGTCAGCGCCATTCAACCACCTCCCGCATCTCAAGCCAGGAACAGTAGCCTGAATCCCATATATAAGCCACTCTCAAGGACTGCTTTCAAAGTATCCCATACAAGGGTCACCAGGAACACTGAGGTTATTTACACCTTCACCGTGTATCCAGTTGTCACCCGGCCACCACTGTTGAGCCATCTGTGCCTGTGATGTATTCAAAAATTAAACAAAATTATCACAAATAAGAGGATCATCTTCTACATAAAAGTCCATGTGACAATCCACATGGAAGCAGTTGTGCAGACAAGGGTTGATTTGGCCACAATAAAGACTCTATGCTTAAAGTTGGAGAAGCATAGCGGCTTTAAAGCAGGTAAATGCCTATTAAGTAACAGGGGACTACTAGAGGTAGTGGATGTACTAGCCTGGTAGGTAAGTGAGGACTACCAGAGATGGATGGTATCCAAACCTAGTAGATAATATAGGCTACTAGGGGAAGATAAAGTTCCAACCCAGTAGGTAACTGATGGCTACTAGGGAAGGATGGCTATTCAACCTAGTAGGTAATATGTGGCTACTAGGAAGGAGGGTGGTACAGCCTAGTAGGTAGCAATGTTCTACTAGGGAAAGGATGATCTGAGGCAGCTCTTAAAATCCTTTAGCCACTTGCAGGAGGTCTGCAATTGGGAAAATTTACCTAACAAATAGTAAGGGTTTCTTGTCTGTGTCTTCTTGAAGGCTAGGGGAGGTCTTGAAGCCACCAGAGGGGCATGAATATTCCTAGAGACGTTATCAGGGTAGCTGCTTGGGAAAACAGCTGCAGAACCTAATAATGAACAGGTCTCTAGGAGTTAAAAGTTGGTTAGTTTGCAACTGAAAGCTCAGGACTCACCACCTGGGTGAGTAAACACAACTACACAGACATGAGTATTGTCTGTGGTTGATGACCTATATTGTTAGTCACTTACGGGGGCCCAGTCAAACACTAACTCATTTGAAAGAAGACTTATTGCCTGAGTCTGAGGCGTTAGTAATGGGTACTGTAGTGAAGAATGGAACCTTGGTGGTTCATAGAGAAGTTCATAGTGAAGAATAAAACCTTGGAGGTTCATAGTGCAGATAAAGCAGAACTAGTTTAAGGACTGTAAGATCATAGAGAAGGACTGAAAGATCATGGCTGACAGACTGGAAGATTGTAGAGCAGGACTAGAAGAAGGACTGTAATGACATAAAGAAGGACTGTCAGAAGGAATGAAAGATGATTGAGAAGGACTAGCAGAAGCAGAGAAAAGAGAAGGAATAATGGACTGGGACAGTTGAAAATAAGTTTGATAAAAGAAATAAGCAGATAAAGAATTAAGAAAAAATGATAAAATTAAATGATAAAAGATTAAGATAAATAATATAAAAAATAAGAAAGAAAGAAAGAAGGAAACAGTTCACAGAACATACATAGTGAATTTATAAGAGATTTATTGAATAGGAAGGAGCTAGAGAAGACAGAACAGATCAGAGAAACTCTAAAGGCAAAGGCTGAAATTTTGACAAAATTGTTAAGAGGAGCAAGAAGCAAGCAGCAGGCAGACTTGAAAAGTTAAAAAGTGGAAGAAAATATGGAGAAATATGGAGAAACGTTGAAGAAATTAGGGTTTAAAAATTCCTTAAATAAAACATAGGTGGAAGTGCTCAAGTTTACCCAGATAAATGTTACAGGAATTAAAGCAAAAGCCCTTCAAAACGTGGAGCAAGTTTTTATCTGGAGTGAGACAACACCAGATTTGAACCAGGGTCAAGAGCAAGTCATTTGGGTAAACATTTTGGCAAAAAAGCTCAATATGGGCGTTTTAAAAATTAGTGTACAACAGCAGATTCAACAGAAGATTTAAGAGACAGGGGCACACACTCACTGTATGCCTTTTAATGTGAGGATTCTGAAGACATTGACCAATTTTTTTAGAAACCAATTTTTATTTTGAAAATGGCTGGGGGAAATGGGGGACGTTGCTAGGACTTGCCCAGCTCTGAAGACATTGACCAACTGATTTCTTATAATGAACAGATTTGTTTGATCCTATGAAAGTAGGTAAATAGTATCCCCTGGCGTTTACTACCATCACCTTATATAGGGGTATTCTCATATTATTAATCATCAGTCACTGACAATGTCTTCTAGGACATTCCGGAGCACTGTAGAGCCTTGGTTGTGCTGGCAGAAAAAGGGAAAACTTTCTATTTTAGGGCAAAATCATGAAATTCCTAGAACAAGGGAACCCTCTGCTAGCACATTAACCAGTAATGCTTTTTTGGGTGTACAATCACTTCTATTTTCAACTTTGAATGGGAGTTAAATCAATCATTCAAATAAAACCTTGCACCTTAGTCTTATTCCATCTCAAAGCTAGTGTTGCAGCGCATGATGTTAATTATTGTGGTGCTCTGGCGCTTGCAATTAATTGTGCTAGTGTCCTGGCGCTTGATGTAAATTGTAGTGGCGCTCTGGCACTAAGAATAATTAATGCTGGCGCTGTGGCACACATTTTTGGTGTTGCTGGTGTCCCAGCACTCTGTTATTAGGGTGGTGGCAAAATGGTGTAATTAATCTTTGATGGCATGGTCATGAGTCACTTATTGTACATTTATTAACATGATTTTAATGACACTAATTTCTGAAAGGCTAAATGATTGACCCTTATCAATTTTTCATTAATTTCCTAATGAATTAGGCTTTACACAGTCTCTGGTCAACAATTCTTCACATATCCCCCACTTGACCAGGGTTACTCTCCATTCTTTCTTCCATGAGCACCCATAGCAATAACTGTCCTTCCCTGCACCAAGTTTACCAAGATCTTATGGTTAATATGCTGCCTGAAGATTTTAAGGCGTTTATGTGTATGTTGCGCTCTTCTCAAGTCTGCTTCCTAAATCAGCTACTTCTCACAGACAGCTGTCAGTTGCAGCCCCAGGACTGCAATACCACAGTGGCAGGTTCAGAGCATGACACTGTCACTCATGCTGAGGAGGAGGAGGAGGGTACTGACTCTATATTTGCTGAGACTGAGGTGCTCATCTGTTAGCTTTCTTGTCTTGGCTTTGAGGATCTACAAGACTGGTCTGACAGTATTGTCCTTGAGACTGCTTCTTTGCCGCTTGCAACCACATCAGTGTTACATTGTGCCTGTTGCAACTCCAAAGAGTTTTCATCTGCTTACCCTGCCATTATCAATTGTTTTGGGGTAAGTCATCATGAAAAGACACTGTAAGTATATTTGCAGGCGCTGTTTGCTGAAGACAACACAGTAACTCCAATTTGGTTGAGAGCTTGCTACCACAGTAGTTATGACATGAATCAGCTG
Organism: Entomophthora muscae; assembly: GCA_014839935.2. NCBI lineage: Eukaryota > Fungi > Entomophthoromycota > Entomophthoromycetes > Entomophthorales > Entomophthoraceae > Entomophthora > Entomophthora muscae. The sequence goes on from QTSX02002392.1 coordinate 39,860, forward strand.
ATTGGAGAGGTTTATCTTTATCTGCATGTCACTTTCAGTTACACCAGTGGCTTTTCCTCTCAGCACGTCTACACCATCACCTGGCATAACCAATACGTTCAAGAGGTGGCTTGCATCTGGGCATTGGAGTAGCCTGCCAACTCCAAGCTTCCACACACTCTCAGGCTGGATCTTCAGGCCAATGCGCCTCATCATTTTTCATTGGCTCTGAGTCTGTTCATACAGGCAGTAAAGGATAACAACCTGCAATTGTATCTTCTCCTGGCTGCGGCTATTGCCCACTTCATGTGGTACCTTCCCAAGGCATGTTCTTCTAGTGCCATGGTTTTGCGGGGGTGTTGCCTTGAACACTTCTGTGGTCTGGCCTACCAGTCCAAGGTTCCTTGCCAGAATGCTACTCCTACATGGAGCATGTACTGCTTGATTGCTTCACTATAGGATCTGCCTTCTATGCTTGTGGCAGTTGGGGACGTCTGGTTAGCAAGGTAAATCTTTGTTTGCCCTTGTGCAGTTGGACCAGCATGTCCTGCAATTCTCAGTTAGCTTGATGCCAAATGTTGGTGGCTCTTGCCTATGTTTGCAATCAAATGGACAACAAGTACAAATTAGTAACTCCTCTGGTCCCTCTCTTGGCAGCAAAGTGTGCTTGCTCCACTCCTAGCTGTTGTCTCATCCCCCATCTTCTTATGGGCAGTGCTTCTTCTGCAGACGCCCTTAGCATGAACCCAGGCAATGAGTCATCCTCTTCTGGTTCCAGACGTTGCCCTTCTGCTTAGCTGACCAATAAAGCCTTACTTTCTTGTTTCTTATTGATAGGTTTTTTGTTTTGGTCCCTCTTTTTACTTCTGCATATAATTAATTCTTGATAGTTGTATCACTTTATTCTTTGGAAGGGGGATTATTTACAAACTTCCTCAGGAACTTTGTGTGTACACAGTTGATCATCTGTCTGTCCTTAATATCTTCAATAGTATAGGTGTTTGTGGACGTCCAGGAAATGATTTCAAATGGGCCTATCCATAGGGTGGCCAGTTTGTGTGCTCTACCAAATCCATGTGTGTTATGGAAGAGCACCCAGTCACCTACTTGGAACTCTTGAAGAGGGGCCTGCCAGAAGTTATCTTTTTACTGGCTCCTTATCCTCTTGGCTAATGCATTGGAATAGGCTTCTGACTGCAATTGAATCAATGTGTGGGCCAGCCTTTGCTGGTAGACATGGGGTGACTGGGTGTCTTCTTCCCCAACGCAGGAGTACAGGATGGGGGGGTAGTGCAGGATGCCTACTATGCAAGAGTTGAAATGGTGATTTCCCTGTAGAGGAATGGGTGGCAATATTGTAGGAAAAGATAGCTGGCAGCAGAAAGGTGTTCCACTTGGTGGGGCGGCTAGCAGCTGATTTCCTTAATATGCCTACCAAAGTTCCATTAACTCTTTCTATCATTTCATTTGACTCTGGGTGGTAGGGTGTTGAAAACATGCCTTGTATTCCCATAATTTCATTGAGCTTGGTCACCACGTGGGAAGTGAAGGTGGTGTCATTATCAGTGAGAATAACTTGGGGACAACCATGGTGTAATATAATCTGCTTAAGTAGAAATTTTTGCGCTAGTGTTAGCACCCAAGTCTTGCACTGCCTTTGCCTCCATCCATTTGGTCAAATGGTCTAGTGTAACAATGATGTACCTAGTTAGATAGTTGCTGACTGGCAAGGGTCCTACAACCTCAATAGAGATGATGTGCCAAGCAAATTTCCAGTTGAGCTAAGTGGTAAGTTGTTGACTTACTGAACGGTTTCTCCCCTTGGCATTATTTTCAGTAGCTCAGTGTTTCTTGTACATCAAATGCCCTGGCTTCCCAAAAGTAGGTAGTTTTCAGTTGTGCAAGTGTTTTCTGGAAGGCATCATGTCCTATTGCCTTATGGGCACAAACCATTAATCAGCCTGTTCTGATGGGTAAGGAAGTATTCTTATTCATTCTAGTGATAAGGAGCGCCTTTTGGGGAAGCTTCAAATATAGAAATGTGAAAGAAGAGAAGTATATTTTATTGAATAATACTTTAGACTTATATAGCTTTAGCTGTGTCAAGTATTTAGTTGGATTGAACCTAGGGGTTGGTTATGTGCTAGATGGGTTCAAGCTACTGGATACTTGGACAATCAGGTGATATTGCTTGGTTACCATTCTTGGTATATCAAACAGTATATTGGAAGGGGACCAAATCAGGGGATGGCTGGATGTTAAGTAGGTTGGCGGTAGCCAGAATGCTTGTACATCCAGACCCTTGACACTAGTGTGTTTCAGTATATGCACATTCTTGATCTCAGTGTCTTCCATGAGTCTGTTTAGTGTGCGCTGGTCTTCTGTAAGCTTATCTTGGTAGTTGCCTACCAAAATTTTATCATATGTAGGTCAGAGACATCAGTCAGGTGGGCTACTGTTGGTAGCTGTGATAGTCCATCCATGTTCTGATGCTTGCCTCCTGCTTTGTGTGATATTTCAAAGTTGTAAGCCTATAGCTTTAGCTTTCATTGTGCTAGACGTCCTTCAAGTTCTTTCAAGTTCTGAAGCCAGCGTAATGATTCATGATCTGTGATTACTTTTAAGTGGATGCCATGTAGGTATTGCCAGGATACCAGAAGTACTGTGGATCATCATCATGTGAGGGAGGAGTCAAAGCAGGTACTGATATGGCCCACCAGATGATGAGACCTAACTTTACCAGGTAGGAAAGGGCCTTCCCAGCCACAGCCCAGGGGCCAGCTGCTGGCAAGGCAGAATCAATCAATCCCTTGAGCACCAGTTAAAGTTCTCTCAGGAATTAACTACTATGGCCACTGGCATCAGAAGTGGTTGGAGTTGAGATGGTTGGTTTGGCTGTTGGGGGTGGTTCTCTGAGGACTAGGTAGGCAGCAGGATTGTTGTATTTCTGGTTGAAGATCAAAGGGTATATGGTGATTGCTCTGCTGTCACAGATTATTTGATAAGGATCCTTGGGAGTGTCTTGGAGAGTGTACCACTGCAAGTCTTCCAAGGTCCAGAGTTTCTGGTCAGGTTTACGGGGATACTCAACAAAATGCACATGACCAAATAGAGCGTTGGGTGGGCAGTAGTAGTCAAAGGCTTTGGTCTTGTCAACCAGAGTATGGCTATCTATCCCTGCGGATAGATACTGACACTTTGGTGATTAAAAATGAAGAGTATCAAAAATAAGTATACAATTAGATTGGTGAACCAAAGGTTCATAACAATTTTATTGGTAAGGATGAAAATTCAGAACTTTTTCAGGTGCTTCTGATTTATATACTTACTCACATGCAAGTGCCTCTGGGCATTTTTCTGGTTCTATCTGTGTGGCAAGGCTTGGCATATCAGGTTTTACTGTTTGGTTGGCTGCTTCATGGTCATTTTAGGGGTCTTCAGAAACAGTTGTTTGGCTTGTTGGTGGCCCATCTTGGCCTGGCTGGTCATTGGTTCTGGAAGATTTGGCTGCAGGAGTCATGGGGTTTTTCTTAATTTGATCACCATTCTGGGACTGGCTTGACAGGCATTTTTGGGGTGGTGGAACTTGATTAAAAAAGGGGTTCCCAATTATGAACACCAAATTACTTAATGGAGGGTGGGCCTGAACTGGGTTTACTGAGCAGCTAAAATTAGCCTGGCCAGGCCCAGCCAAACCCACCAAGGCTTGGGCATAGCTTTTTGGGCCCAGAACAGGCCCTGCAGCTGCCACCAGGACAGGAATGGTTCCTGCACCTGAATTTTTGCTTTTCAAAGCAAATTCAGGTGCAGGCAAATCTCCCCCACCCGCTAGCCCCGCCTGGTGGCTAGGAGCGGGTTTGATTCCGCCCGGGGCTTCAAAACTGTTACATTTATAATAGTATACACAAAACTGCTTATATGTGTATATTAATGCCAAGAATTCCTGTTTGGTCACAGTGTATTTGCGCTTGTGGACATTCAGGGTTCTGCTGCAGTAGGCTACAGGGTTTTCTTTGCTGTTAGTGTCCACCTGGGAAAGCATACCACCCACAGCAGTCAGTAAAGCGTCCTTTTGTACAATAAATTCACGGTTGAAGTTCAGATATTGCAGGATTGGTTTGTGCATGAGACTTAAGCTTAGGGTGTCAAAGGCTTGTTGAAAGGCTGGATTCCAGTAAAAATTATACATAGCTCTTCAGCAAGTGGAAGAGGTCATTCCCTTCCTTGAGAAGTCTTTAACAAAGTGTTAGTAATAACCAAACATACCCAAGAAAAACTGGACATTTTGTTTATCATACAGCACCTTAATTTTCTCTATGACCTCCACTTTGGCAGGCTGAAGTTGTATTTCTTCTGCATCAACCACAAAGCCAAGGTTTTTAGATGATCCTTTAAGAAGTCACACTTCCTTGGGTTGACCTTAAGGTTAGCGGCTGCTAGGCGTCAGACAACTTCCTCAAGATGCTGAAGCTGGTAAGAGAATGTTTTTGAGAAAAAATTAATGTTGTCCAGGTAGACCAGGACACAGCTCAGCTTGAGGTCATGGAGCATGTTGTCCATGTGTTGCAACTGAACCAATGAGAATTCAGTATTTAGAATTGGGGAGGACAACAGTCCAATAGAAAGGCCAGAATAATAAGAATAATGTATTGTTTATTTGTAGAACATTGTGATTAATATACTGTATAGTGAAAGCCACAATGGCACAAGGGGGTGGCATGGTGGCATGTTCCATGTATGGTTTGGAGCCAAGGAATAACTTGTGCGGGGACCAGTGGGTCACATTGGTAGCGCTCCTAATTAGGATGAAGTGCCCGCCATTTGCTGCTGACATCAGAATGATTCATACTGTTAGACATGTCAAGGGGCAACTCATCAAGCGCCCCCTGTGTATTGTAAGATACGTTAGCAGGCAAGTGCAGGAACTTGGTTGCAACACCCCCCTTGCCCCCTGTTTGTTGTCAGACACCAGGATTTGAATCTGTGGGAGATCTGGGAAGGTCCACACAAACATTTTTTGTGTGGGGATGGCACAGCAGAGGCACAAGCAATTGTGGTGAAGTTTCTTGGCGTTTCTTTGGGCATTCTCAAGCTGGTAGGTGTGGTTGTTGTAGACAGCGGCCACCTTGAAGGGCCCTAGGTAATTGGGTCCTAACTTGGCAGAGTTTGGGTTGAGGGTGTGCACCAGGTCTCCCACGGCGTACCTGGCCTCAAGATGTTTTGTTCCTCCTTCAATCTGTTTGTGTTCAATTTCCTGGGCCTTGGCGCGCCATTGGTCCAGGGATGGAGTTGTCACTAGGGGGCTTTTCAGGAGCTGTAGATTGTAGCTTTCCAAGTTCAAATCCTGTGAGACCATCAGGCGTCCCAAAGACCAGGGTGCTGGGACTGAACCCCATGCCCCTGTTGATTTGTGCTTGTAGAATTAGTAGGGCAGTGGACAAGTGTTCTGTCCACGTGGTATTGGGATGTTCTTGGGAGAGTTTGACAATCAATTGCACCAGTGAACCATTTAGTTGTTCCATACGCCTGTTGGCTTGCAAGTGATAGGGGATTGTAAATATTTGCTGAAGTGCATTTTTGGTGCAGTAGGCTTTCATGACATGTCCAACAAGTTTGGGCCCACCATCTGTGATGAGGCGTTTGGCGCGCCCAAAGCAGGCCACAATTTTCTTGACAATAAAGCAGGTGATGGTGGTGACAGTATGGTTAGTTGTTGCCCAGGCTACTGACCAGCAAGTAAAGTAGTCAATGGCAGTGATGATGTACTTCTTTCCCAGTCTATCCTTGGGGAGGGGCCCCACAATGTCAAGGGCCCGCTGTTCAAAGGGCTCCATGGCTTTAATGGGTAGGACTGACTTTGGGGGAGCGGGCTTGGACGTGTTCTTTTTGCACAACACACATGTTTTGAGGAGATCCAAAATGTCTTGACGCATGCGTGGCCACCAGACTTTTTTTTCATGATTTTGAAGAGGTTACGTCCTCTGATGTGACCTAGGCTTTGGTGGTAGTGCAATATTGTGTCACCTTGCTGCGTGGTGGGAATGTAAGGTGTCTTCTCACCTGTCTCTGCCCAGTGGCAGACGTTACCAGCATTGGTGGTGAATTGACTTTCATTGTCCTTCATCTTGGAGATGGTCACCAAGTTGAGGCCTTTGTAGCAAGTTGCCTCAGGGCAGAGGTAGAGCATGGGCCAGTCAGGGCCCAATCCATTATCCCCAGTGATGGACGCTACATAAAGTTGGGAGAGGGTGTCAGCTGTGACGAGTTCCTTCCCAGGCTTGTATTGATGCGCAACTGGTAGGGGGACAGACGTTCAACTCATCCTACTTGGTGGCGTGTTAAGTGGGACTGTGTGTTGAAGTATTGTAGCAACTTGTGGTCAGTTAGGACGCGGGGCGGAAAGGTAGCCCCCTCCAGGTAGCAACGCCACTTCTCCACACAGTGCACAATTGCCGCTAACTATTTATCATAAATGGGATAACATTGTTCTGAGTTGGTGAGCTTCCTGGACTTGTATGCTACGGGGAGGAATAAACCCTTGTTGGTTTCTACCCTTAGCACCCCCCTATGGCCCTGTCAGAGGCATCAATCTCAAGCTTGTACTGGTGGTTTTGGTTGGGGAACTGCAGTACTGGTGCAGTTGTAAGTCTCTGCTTCAACGTTTAGAAGGCTTGATCTCTGGCAGGGGTTCAATGGAAGCGCTGCTTAGTATTCAGAAGCTTGGTGAGAGGTGCAATTAGCTCCCTGCAGTTGGGAATGAACTTGTGCACGTAGGCAACCATGCCTAGAAATGTTTGCACCTGGCTCACATCAGTGGGGGAGGCATACTGATGATTGCCTTGACTTTGGCAGGGTCAGGCTTTATGCCTTGGGAAGAGATAGTGTGCCCAAGGAATAACAGCTCTGACTTGAGAAACTTGCATTTGGAGGGTTTAGCTTTTAGCTGATTTTTACAAAGGGTGTTGAGGACAGCACAGAGGTGTTAGAGGTGAGTGGTTTGATCTTGACTGAAGACAATAATGTTGTCAAGGTACACAATCACACATTTCCCAATCAGTTCCTGAAATGCTTTGTTCATCAACATGGCAAAGGTAGAGGGAGCGTTGGTCATTCCAAAGTTCATGACGCAGAACTCAAACAACCTGTAGCATGTTCAGAAGGCAGTTTTTGCCTCATCCCCTGGTGCAATGCGGACCTGGTTGTACCCTGCAGTGAGATCAATCTTAATAAAGACCTTTGCGCCTGCCAGTGTATCAAACAGGTTGTCAATCAAGGCAGGGGGTATTTATTCTTAACCGTCACCTTGTTTAGGGTGTGGTAGTCTGTGACCAGAAAAAGGGACTTATCTTTCTTGGCTACAAAGAAGGCCACTGCCCCGTATGGAGAGAGTGGGGCAGATGAAGCTCTTATCAAGCGCATCCACGAGTTGCTGGCAGAGAGTCTTGTCCTCTTTTGGTGTAAGACGGTATAAGGGACGTGCCTTAGGTAACAATCCTTGGAGTTGTACAGCATGCTGGATCTCCCAAGGGGGGGCAATTGGTCCAGTGTTTCACTGAAGACGTTCTTGTACTCCTCAAGGAGAGCGGCAAGTGCTGGAGGGGGCAAAATGGTCAAGGGAGGAGCTGCAGGTGGTTTGGCGCGGATAACTTCAACTGAACATTGTTTGAAATCTAGTTTCCCCCCTTGAAGTTATACAAGCCTGTCTCTGTTATTCTGAAAAACACAGTGTCATGGAGTAGCTTTCTCATTTTGACGGGATAAATCTGAAATCTCACCTCATTTCTGTTGAGGGTGATGACAGAAGTATCCCAATTGATATAGGGGCAATTATGTTGTAGCCAGTTGAGGCCAGCAATTACGTTGTGGCTGAGTCCTGCCATGATTGGCCCAGAGAGCTTGACCTGGACGTTCCCCATTCTCAAAGAGAAGGGTACCGTCTCATGGGTGATGGCAACTCTGCGGGAGTCAGCTACCCATACTGCCTTGAACCTGCTGGGTACGCAATTCAGCTGTTGGGAATCAGCAAATGCCTGGTCCACCATGGTGTGGTTGGCCCTGGTATCTACCAATAGTTTGTGGGTGTTCCCACAGAAACAGAAGGGATAGACTAAGCAGGCTACTTTATTTGAGGAATGGCTTGCTTTTAACACGGGGTTGTCACTGTGGACCTGGAAGACGTCAAGGGTTTCAACCTTGTGAATTTTGTAGTTGCAGGAATTTTTGGCAGACAGGGATTGAGAGGTGGGATCAGGTGATATTGCAGAACCTCTTGTTGCTACAACCCCCAGGCTTTTCCTGGCTCCTCAATATGTGCTAAATGGAGCTCCCCCTTGCAGGGAGGCTTGGTGCTGTTTTCCTGCTGGCGTGGTTGGCGGCGGCCCACTTGACTGTGGCCACTACTAGGTGCAGCACAAGGTTGAGGAGGAGTATCATTGGTGCAACGGAAACTCATGGAGGCCTGGTTATTAGCCTCTACAATAGCCTTATAGCAGTCATTGATGGAGGCACAACAACCTACAGGAACCCACTTGCAGATATGGGGTTTGAGCCCATTGATGATCAGAGTCAACAGTATGGCATCCCTGTCAGTGATGGCTTCAGGGGCAGCAGCAAGGTACTCAGGAACCAATCCTGTCTATTTGATTGCTAGAAGGGGAGTTCCTACCACAATTGATGAGAATGTTTCAATGTAGCGTGACCTTACTGCCTTGCAAAATGCTGCCCAAGTGACTTTAATTTCCTGGCTGGCCTAGTTGGTGAACCACACGGCAGCAGGCCCTGTAAGGCAGCCAGACGTGGTGGCAACCCACATGGGCTCTGGAACTTGGCAGATTCAAAGACGGGTTTCTGTGGATTGAAGCCAACTGACAATGTCAACTTCTTTGACTCCACCTTTGAAGGATTCCAGCTGCAAGTTGAGCATGTTTTGAGAGAGATCTGACTGGGGGAGTGATGCTGGCATCACACTGTCCCAAGCAAAGTCAATTATACACACTTGTAAGTACCAGCTGGACTTGATTGATGACATACCCGTCAGGGATGTCCCCCTTGGGAATGGGCAAGAAGATTTCTTGTTGGGGAGTAGCCATACGGCCCATACTCTGTCCTTTCTTAGGGGGGATTTTGTTTTTGCGTAGGTTGTAAACCTACTTCTGCTACCACTGTTGCAACTGAACCAATGAGGATTCAGTATTTAGAATCAGGGAAGGCAAAAGTCCAATAGAAAGGCCGGAATAATAAGAATAAGGTATTGTTTATTTGTAGAACATTGCAATTAATATACTGTATGGGGAAAGCCACAAGGTCACAAGAGGGTGGCATGGTGGCATGTTCCATGTATGGTTCATAGCCAAGGAATAACTTGTGCGGGGATCAGCAGGTCAAATTGGCAGTGCTCCTAATTAGGATGAAGTGCCTGCCATTTGCTGCTGACATCAGAGTGACTCATACCATTAGACACATCAAGAGGCAACTCATTGAGCGCCCCCTGTGTATTTTAAGATACATTAGCGGGCAAGTGTGGGAACTTGGTTGCAACACATAGTACGTTGGAATGTGGCCAGTGTGTTGCACAACCCTTGCACATTTGATTAGGTTGAAAGAGACCCTGACTGGTGATGATGGTGCATTTCTCCTGCTTCTCAGGTGATAATTCAATCTGCCAATATCCATATATAAGGTCCATTGCTGAGAAGAACTTAGCGCCCCCCAGGCAGTCAAGTGAGTTGTCAATGCACAGGAGGGGATAATAGTCTTTCTTAGTGATATTGTTAAGCTTGCAGTATTCAATGACAACAAAATTGCTCCCATCTTTTTTCTTAACTATGAGAACTGGAGACAACCACAGACTCTTAGAAGAAACCAATAACCCTAGTTGAACTAGCTTCCCAATTTCAACATCCACTGCAGCGTAAGAGGCACAAGAACGTTGTATGGGGTAGAGGCATAAAGGTTGTTCTTCACCCGTGTCAATGTGATGAAGTGTGTTAAGTGCACACCTTAGATTAAAATTGACTTTGGCAAATATTTCCTTTTATTTCTCAAAAAGTGCAAGAGCTGCATCTTGTTGAGCTACAGTGAGTCTGTGATAGTCCAAATTTTTGGTGATTTGCAGGCGGGGCTCATGCTGGCCAAGTGGAAGTTTAGTGAATTTTGTTGAAAAAGTAGCTGTAGAACTGGTCTGAGCTGTTGGAGACTGAAATAAACTGGTTGAAGGACTAAAAGATAAAAGTGAAGGACCAGGAGGTGACTTGGAAGGACTAGCCAGACTAGATGCAGAGGCTGGGAAAGTTGATTTTGGTGTCTTTAAAGAAGAAATATAAATAGAAAGAAGCAGTTAAATAGTACTTAAATACTGCCTAAATATGTTAAAAAATTGAAATTCATATGTTCAGAAAGAAAGAGGAGAAAAAATGGCTTACAGGGTGTTAAAACTGTGATTTTATTAAGTGGAAATTGAACCAGAAAGGAGTAAGAAAGAAGCCAGAAACAGGACAGAGAAACAGGAAGGGCAAAATAGCAAATTTTGCCAAGAACAACTAGGAGAGGCAAAAGGGCAAGTAGCGAGCAGGTTCAAAGCCGCAAAACGTTAAGGAAAACATAGGGAAACACAGAGAAACGTTGTAAAATCAAAGGGACAAAATTTGCTTAAGTAAAACATATACAGAAGCGCTCAAGTTTTGCCAGGGAAACATGACGGGAATCACAGTGAAACTGTTCAAAATGCAGAGCAGTTGTTTACCTGGAGCAAGACCACCTTGGGTTCAAACCAGGGTCAAGAGCAAGTCATCCTGGGAAAACTTTTGGCAAACCATTGAATCAAGGTGTATGATTGGCTATGAGTTGGAGTCTATTTGATCAATGCTTTAAGGGCTTTAACTTAAAAGTTAAAGCCTAAAAAATGAGGAGCAAAAGCAGAAAATTCAGGGCTTTCATTGGCTAAAGCAAGTTTTAAAGTTTAACATATTATAGAAAGATAAAAACTGGATAGTTTAAGCTTTTAAAAACTAGAGTTATAAGAGAGATTTTGGTCTGAAACAAGGGGCTATAAAAGGGAGAGCTATCTGAGACTCTTCAGGGACTGGATCAAGTGGATTACAAAGGCCACAAGAACTACAGAAGGAGCCAGAAACCAAGAGAAGGAAGCCTGAGCTGGAACAGACTGCAGAAGCCCAAGACCAAAGCACAGGAGCACAAAACCAAAGCACAGGAGTCCAATACTAAGGTGCAGGAGTCCAAGACCAAGTACAAGGAGTCCAAGATAATATTGAAGGACTCCAAGTATTGGCAAATCCATATTGTTTCCCTGACCCACTGGGCCATCTACCAGAAGGTTTCTAAGGGGATCTTCCTTCTGAGAGTAAATAAAAACTCATTTTGGCCCCTATACATATTTTTGAGATACATTTTACCTTACTAGAGGATGAAAATCCCTTCCAGCTGGTCCCTGGCTACAATCCAGGACACACTTTGGAGACTGGTGGACAGGAACCCCACAGAGTCCCTGCAGTTGCTTATGCGTAATGATTGTGCAAACAACAGGTGGTATATCTTCTTCCAAAGGGAGTCCAAATTAACCAGGGTACCAAACTTGTGTATCTCTATCACCTCTTCCACCAGTAATAAGCGTAAGTACACCACTACTTGATGGCGCTTTGCATCAACAGGAGAGTGATTAAAGTTGGCAGGAGTACCCTTATGGGCCCATTATTGAGGAGTACAATTGCAGGTGCAATCAGAGGTTCTAGCCTAGAGAAATTCCAGGGGGTCTTTATTTTACTGTAAAGTCCTTGGGGGATCTGTAAATCTAATTCAATGTCTACTAGCGCCTGGTGGCCTGCCAGGATAGTAATAGAAGAGTTGGTGCGCAGTGGTAGGCCTTTATATTCCTTGACCTGAGTTTGAAAAGGTGTTTAACCTGGGGTCCCAATTTACAATACTTGACTGGGACAACATCATTACAGTATGCAAGGTTAACACAGGGAGTGGGTCAACTACCCATCTCTGGGCTCAAGCAATTGTAGTACAGAGGTATTGACTGTCCCAGGATTTCAAGAATATAAATCTCAAGGTCAATTTTACTCTGTACTGTTGCATTATCAAAGTTCAAATTAGAATGTTGTAGTTTTTTTTGGGGTAGCACTATAGAAAGGGCTAAGACTGCCAAGGAACCAAAGCGTAAGGGAAGTGCACTGTACGCTCCTTGTGTAGTAGTGCAATCTAGCCCAGAAGTACTGTACTGCTTCCTATGATTTATTTCATGGGCAAGCCCCATTTGCCGTACAATCTTAGAGGACACTATATTTATAGGGGACCCAGTGTCAATAATGGCTTGCAATTTTGAACTTATTCACAAAAATATTGGCAACAGTGCACTCAGAATAAGAAGAACCAATTTTGTTTACTAAATGGATGTCCAAATTGCTGTCAGTGGAAAAAAACTTGAAGCTGCTATCACACATTTCTGGATTATGGTCCTTGATTTTTTCCATTGAAAAATCCACGTTGACGCCTCTAAGAGGGGTGCCGTCACCTGAACACTGGGGCTCCACATCAGGAGCGTTATCTAGCAGCTGACAGACATAGGGCTTGGATACCTCCTCAGTGGCCTCTTGGGAGGCTTGAACTTTGGAACAGGTCTGTATCATGTGTACATTGTCTACAATGACCTGATGGAGTGTGTTCCTTGAGAACCCAGTGTCAGGAGTGAAGAGGAGATCAGATGAAACATTCATAGGTTGTGTGGATTTAGAGAGTTCCTCCTCTAATCCACACTGGCGTTTCCCTGAAAGTTGGATTTCAAGGGAGCAGAACATGGATATCAGTCTTTGAGTTGCAGTTAGAAGCATAATGCCCTTTCCAATTGCAGCAATGGTATGTCATAAAGATGATGTCAGTATTAGAAAAAATTACTATTGCCATAGGCAGCCTCTGATTATCCTGGAAAGTTGGTGACAGGGAAAGGCTTTGTTCCAGTATTGGGGGCCAAAAAGTGCCACCACACTGGCACAAGTAATGTACCATACTGTCCAAAGTGCAATTATCTTGGAAGGCAGGTATGAGTACAGTATAGTGCTACATAAGGATTCACTGCTACATGTAGGGCTATGTGGACATTGTGTACTGTCAGGGATCCTGAGCCTGTGAGAGTCTGGGCCTCAAGATAGAAACAGTCTGCTAAATCAGCAATGGCCTTTTCCTTCTTGAAGCTAAATATCAGGAACTTTTTCTTTCTTTTTGTGACCCAAGAAATGCTTCCAAACTCATACAGCAGTTTATTCTTTGCAGCAGTGTACAACCAGTCATGCTCAGGCATATGCAGGATGATCAGGTCTCTACTGGCTGCGTCCAATTGGTTGAGCAGGATGGTGGCCTTATCTTGATCATTGGCCCCATACATTGGCATCTCAAAAAGTCAAATGAAGGTGTGATCATTACCCTTGGAGTTGAACTTCAGAAGGCTCATTTGCTTAAAGCGCACAGGAGTTTTTTTCTTGAGGGCAGCAGCAGGGAGGGGAATTGTTTTGTTTGGCTCCTGGGGACAACATCCAGGAGGACACAGCAGTAAATCTTTATAACAAAAGATTTGAGGTTTAAAGCTAGCCTTGGGTTAGCCTCCAGGGCAAAATTAAGGGCACATACCTTAATTTCCTGGAATACAAGATTTGAAATTCCTTTTGGTAAAAAAGAAAGGAAAAAGCTTGAAGAATATTAAAGCCAATGAAAATTGGATAAAATTGTCTTTATTAGGAGAAATTATTCTACTTATATAGTAGACAAGTTTTAATGATCACTCATTAGGTAAACAGAGTGGCATAGGGTGTCATGTTGGGATGAGGTCATACCAGGATCAGTCAAGGGCAGGTATGGTATTCCGGAATGGGTGGATATTGGAACAGACCTGTTTACAGAGGGCAAGGAATTCCCAAAATTAAAAGCAAAACCAGCCAAATATTTGCACATATCATTATTTGAAGTCCAAATCAAAATAGCATTAATGGTGCAATTTCTGACATCTCCCCCCTCAAAATTGGACACAGGGAGTTGATAATTGTTGATAATTTTGGAGTGAACACAGCAAAAAGATGGCTGGAGGACAGAAGCTTAACAGTATACTTGACACCCTTCTTGTAGGTGACTTAACAAGTTCCAACCCAGAGGGAGTCTAGCTTGTATACTCGCCCTCTAGTACAATTTTGATAATAGAGGACCAAGTCACCTACTTGGTACTCAGGGAGGGGAGCTCTGGAAGCATTGGAGGGCAAGAGTTCTAAAGCTTTGACTTTGTGTGGCAGTAGAATAGGCTGTATCTTGGATGTCAATGATACAATTAGCCAAATATTTGACATGAACTTCAGGGTTGGCAGAGGCATCAACTTTGATCAAAGGGGTCCCAAGATTGAGGGGGTAGTGGCTTCTTGTTCATACAGCATGCAAAGGAGGACTGGCCAGTCACTTGATGTCTTCTGAGTCTATACACAAAAAGAGCAGCAGGAATGGACATATCCCTCTTAGCAGCATCAGAGAGGGTAAGCTTTCTCATGATGAACACAAGGGTGGAATTTTCTTGCTCCACAGTCCTGCTGGTTGACGGGTTATACAGAGCAGAGAAAGATTGGTGTGTTCCCATAGCTTATACAATTGACATTATGAGGCAGGCATTAAATTTGGTACCATTGTCAGAAAGCAGGATCTGAGAGCAGCCATGGTGGTAGAAGATATCTTGCAACAGGAAGTTTGCAGTGGTCTTGGCAGTTATATCCTTGGTTGCTCTGGCTTCAACCCATTTACTAAAATGATCTATGGCTACCAAGATGATTTGACACCTAGACCTATAACAAGGAAGAGGCCCAACAGCATCAATACTCACAGCATGGAAAGAATGTTTAGGAGGGATGAGCTTGAATTGATGTTGGGAAAGTTGGGGTTGTTGGAGCTGACATAAATGACAGGAAGCAAGGACATCAGGAATTAGAAGGCACATATTCTCCCAATAGAAGTTCTTGCACAACCATTCATGCATTTTTGCTATGCCTTCAAGTCCAGTATCAATGTGAGCTTGGAGGATGATGGCTATTCTCATACTGGGGAGGGCTTAGGTAAAATAGGTGTTATTGAATTTCTTGAAGAGTTGTCTATCTCAAATAAGAGTATCATTTGATAAGACTTGCAGTGTCAAGCAAATGTCTTCTGGTTCAGTGGTCCAGGAGTCAGGGTACCCTATCAACTTGTATAGGAAATTGGCGTCAGCAGGATGGATAGCTAGTATAGGCATAGCTGACAAACCATCAGCATTCTGATATTGTGCACCAGGACAATGTACTACAGTGAAATTGTATCCTTGTAAGCACAGGGCCTAACGGGCTAGCCAACCTTCAGGCTCCTTTAATTGCTGCAGCCACTTAAGAGATGAGTGGTCTGTGACTACTGTAAAGTGAGTTCCATAAATTTAGTGCCTGAACTGTTTTACTTTATGCATAACAGCTAGGCATTTTTTATCAGTGACGCTGTAGTTCTTCTTGTGTTTGTTGAGGATTTGTGAAGAATAGGCCACAGGTCAATTAATGCCTTGATTGTCAAGCTGGGCTAAAATGTCACCCATAGCTACTCCACTAGTGTTGGTGTACAAGATGAAATCCTTATTGTAATCAGGGTAGAATAGAATGGGAGCCTCTTTGAGTTTGGCTTTCAGAGTTTCAAAAGATTGCTGTTGGCTGTCAGTCCACTCAAAGGGTATGTTGCAAAGGAGATGGACAAGGGGTTTGCTTAATTCAGCAAAATCAGGGATGAATTGTCAATAGTATCCCATCATGCTGAGAAATACTTGGACCTCCTGTAGGTTTTTGTGAGGCAGCATCTTGTCAATGGCTTTCACCTTATTATTCATGGGGTGTATTCCGGTTTGGATGACCTTATGGCCCAAGAATTCATGTTGTTCTTTGAAGAAAGAGCATTTAGAGGGTTTGAGTTTCAAAACTGCCTCTCAAATTTTGTTGAAGACAGCTTTGAGGTGGTCTAAATGGTTGGTAAAGGTGGAACTGAATACATTAATATTATCAAGATATACAAGGACAAAGGAGAGTTTCAGATCTTGTAGGATGGAGTCCATATTCCTTTGAAACGTAGCTGGGGCATTGAAGAGTCCTTGGGGGCATTTGAGTGGGTTTATAAAGACCTTCTGAAGTGATAAACGCAGGCTTTTCTCTATCTTCAGGAGACAAGTCAACCTGCCAGTATCCTGAGGCTAGATTCATAGTGGAGAAAAACTTTGATCTTCCTTATTGTCTGAGAGCATCATCGATTCTAGGCAAAGAGTATGAGTCCTTTTTGGTGAGCAAGTTTAGGTGACAGTAATTAATTACAATGTGGTAGCTTCTGTCCTTCTTCTTTAGGATAAATAATGGGGAGGCCAAAGGGCTCTGAGAGGGAGCTAGGAGCCCAGCATCCAAGAGCTGTTTAAGCTCTTTAGAGACCTGGGCATCTTCTACTTAGCTGCAGCAATAAGGGTTGGCACAAAAGGGCAGAGAATCACCTGTATCTATCTGGTGGATAACCCCCTTAGCTAGGACATAGTTGGTGGGTCCAGAGGTAAATATATCTTAAATTGGTCTATCAGTTCTAGAACATCTTTTTGTTGAATGGATGACAGTTGTGGGAAGTCTGTGGCAGTGAACAGGGAGAGAACCTGAGGGTCTCCTTCAGGTAATTTAAAATCACTGAATGTTCTAAAAGGGTGAAGGGACACCACTTGCTCTGAGCCTAATATGTAACCATGCCCTACAACCTGGCCCTTGGTCACCTGCATAAGCAGGGAAGTCAGTTTAGCCAACAACAGCTGCACAGGCTCCTTATGAGTTTGGCCCAAAATCCCAGGGCATAACTGAGTCTCTTTAAAGCTTAATGAATCAAGTGAATATAGATCCAGAAATGATTTTTCAGGAAGCTTTTAGGATATCTGGGAGTTTATAATCACTTGGGAGCCAGGAGGGATGGTAATAGCTGCAGAGGCAAGAAGAGGTACATCTTCCTCAGCGGGACAGGAAAGAGGAGGGGAACACATATTAGAAGAATGAGTCCTGTACTTGAGTGAGTAGATAACAGTGGGGTACTTAAGCACACAAGTCTTAAGACGTTTTCCCAGGAGGCGTGTGGATCCTTCAAAGATTAAAGGGATCTCATACCCTAAGAGCAATAGGTACCAATCTCTAAGGTTCACAATCCCGTTGTACTCTCAAAGGAACTGTGTACCAACCAGGAGATTTTTACTTTAGTTTTTGAGGATAACCACAGGGGATGCAATAAAAAGTTTCCCAAACCTCATTGGCAGGGCAGAGTAAGCACCAATGGCTTGAGTTTGGGCCATGTCAGCGGTACCATATGATTGAGTGTAATCAAAGTCAGGGGCTGTTTTAAACTTCTTCATTAACTTGGAAGATACCACATTGACTGGAGAGCCTGTGTTCAAGATAGCCTTGATCTTAACCTTTTGGATCAATACTTCCATACGGGTAGTATCTTTCTCAAAGGGGGGAAAGACAGCCAGAACGCCCTGAGCAGCTTCCAACCCCTTCTTTATTTGGCTAACATGCATTGTAAGGCAGGAATTTCCTTATACACAGTCTGAAAGGGGAGAGATACTATCACTTTAAGGAAGAGAGCTTCTGATAGCTCAGCAGCCATTTCAGAGGAATCTACCACGACGGGGGGGTTGATGAACCTATGCTAAGTAAGGGCAAGCCACTATGAACTTGGCTTCACTTGCAGGTGAGCAAGTGGTAGTTGTGGTTTTTCCTGAACACAGCTTGTAAGAGACAGACACTGTTTCTGGGACTGCCAACACAGAGTAGCTATACCTATCAGACTCATCACAGTCAGAATCCTCAGGTTCAGAATGACTGGAAAGATTGTGGAACAGGTGAAGGATAGTTGGACCAGCCAAGGGGGAAGATTACTAGTCAGAAGGAGGTTCAGGAGGAGACAGGGGAGATTGATCAGCAGAGAGTGTCTCTGCCTCTAAGATGGCCTCTCTTTTCCTGCCTGCTCCTTTGGGATGCAACCCTCTATCTGAGGATTGGTGCAGGTGAGTGAGTGGTGTCCTATTTGACCACAGTTATGACATCCTTGCCTCTTAGACTACCCACTTGAGCCTAGAGTCATAATATGCGGGGTGCAGGATGTGGTTACAGCATTTTTGGCCTCATTTTCACGCACCACAGTACCCCCATGGGTCAAGTGCATGTCTTGAAAAAGATTTTTGATACTTTTTATTGATGTAAGGGAAGCTTTGTGGGCCTGAAAGTGCAGACACAGGAGTTGGTTCACCTTTAAAGCGTTTGAACAAGCTGTGTAAGCTTCCTGGGGAGTTAACTAATGACTGGTGATTAACTGTTGTTCTTTGATGTATAAGCAATCATCAAATTCAGCCAGGGTTTCCTTGGGCTTAAAAGCAATATGCATAAATGCATCTTTCTTGACCTTTAAGCTGAGATCTCCTCCAAATTCCTTGATCAGGAGGCACTTCATGTCCTACCAAGTGACAATGGATGGGATTTTAAGGACCACAACTTCTTGGAACATGGGATATAGACAGGTAAGAATATGCATTCTTTTTAAGCTCATTAGTGGCCCTACACATTGAAGTCTTGTAGATTGTCTGAAAGGCAGCAATGTTAGAGGTTTTAGGGTAAAATATCTGTTTGAATGAAGGCTTATAGTTGGAGTCAATGGACAATGAGGTGGATTGGCTGTTGTCACCTGGGTTGAGGACGTTAATGTGAGGATTGCCCTCAAACTCAGATTCAGCAGCAGGTTGCCTAGCCCAGAAAAGTTGCAGGCTATCTTCTAGGGTGTTCAAAGTAGAGCTGTTTTGCCCACTGATATCCCTAGCAGTAATGACAGCAGTTCCAAATTCATCAATCTTAATCTGTTGTACCATTAGAATGCCAGCAATCCCATTGAGGCAAGTGATCAGGGAAGTGGTTTGAGCAATCAAAGAAATACCCTGTCCATTCATTGTCTTTTTCAAGTGAAAGAGGTTTTGTACCTCCCTTTCCAGTGCATCCTGTCTGTCAGCAACATCATTTGTTACTTCTGCTAACTGATCCAAGGCAAGAGTACAGTTGGCCTGGGGTTGGCCTTCCAAGACAGGGTAACAACCATGATTGCCATGGGCAGGAATACTAGTGACCTCATATTCTCCTTCTCCTTCAGACTCAGAGGAGGAATCATCAGGATTAAAGAGGAGTTGTCTCAAATACTTGATTTCTCCTTGCAAGGAAGCTACTTGGTTGGTGAGTGAGGCAATGCAAGGGTCAGGCATAGGTTCTACTGGGGAAGGGTTCTGAACAAAAGATTGACATCAAGTAGTAGCTTTGAGCTCAGCTATGGCTTCCTATACATTAGCTTCAAAGTAAGACAGTACCTCAACAGAAGGAGGGGGAGGTGTCACCTCAATGGACGCTACCCTATCATCCCCATAGTTTTGCACTTGATACAGAGTTTTGCCCAACACAGTCTTATCCATTCTATATTGGTGCTGCAGATGGCAGCCTCAGGTATTAACATGAGTCCCAACCAGCTCAAGTTGGGAATTAACATGCTCCCAAAATTGGTTGAGTTCAGTAACCAGAGTCTCAAAGTCCTGAAAATGCTTTAGAATAGAGGCCTCTATTTGTTCACGCCACATTGCTTGATGCTCATCCAATTTGCACAGTCAATCCTTGATATACCCAGGGAGCAAGGTGCAAAGGGAATTCAGTGAAGAGATTAGGTACTTCTGGGAGGCCAGCAAGTCACACTGGTTATCTGAAATACATGCTAAGAGGCTATGAAATCATTCTTGGTATGTCATATTTTGAGCATGGTTGTTTGAGACAGCGGTGGCTACAGCATTTAGAAGCTGGTTCTGGGATCCTAATTCAATTTGATGGTGAACCAGGGCTGGTTGGATAAACTTATTGACTAACACACCAATAGTCTCTATAGACTCCATCAGCGCAGGGGGGAGACCAAAGTCCAAGAGGAAGGAGTACATGTCTTTGGAATCTTACCCAGGACGGAGACCAGGGATGGTGTACATTGCCATAGTGCCTTAGTGGAGAAGAGAGCAAGCAGCAGCAAAAGCTTGCTCATAGTTGAGAGAGAAAGCTGGAAGGGGGCCCAGGCAGGCCGTGAGACAACAAAATTACCATGGGAGTTGAGAGGGTATTGGTGATATCTTCTTCTAGATGAGGACTAGAAACTCTAGGTTGTTTGGGTACTTCAAAAACAAAGGGAGAAGGACCAGAGAATGTGTATGGGAACATAGTAACCAAGGGGATTGCAGCCCCTGTAGTAAGCACCACTTGTTGAAAATTGGTGTACACCAGCAGATTCAACAGAAGATTTGAGAGGCAGGTGAACACACTTGCTATATGCCTTTGAATGTGAGAATTCTTAAGACAATGTCCAACTAATTTATTATAATGAACACAATTTTTTGATCCTATACAAGTAGGTAAAATCTATCTCCTGGTGTTTACTACCAACACATTATATAGGGGTATTCTCATATTATTAATCATCAGTCACTGGCAATGTCTTCTAGGACATTCCAGCATACTGTAGAGCCTTGGTTGTACTAGCAGAAAAAGGGAAAACTTTCTATTTTAGGGCACAATCCTACAATGCCTAGCACAAGGGAACCCTCTGCTAGAACATTAACCAGTAATCCTTTTTTAGGTGTACAATCACTTCCATGCTCAACTTTGAATGGGAGTTGAACCAATCATTCAAATAAAACCTTGCGCCTTGGTGTTATTCCATCTCAAATCTGGTGTCTTGGTGCATGATGTTAATTATTGTGGTGCTCTAGCACTTGCAATTAATTGTGCTAGCGTCCTGGCACTTGATGTAAACTGTAGCGGCGCTCTGGCGCTAAGAATAATTAATTCTGGCGCTGTGGCATATATTTTTGGTGTTGCTGGCGTCCTGGCGCTCTGTTATTAGGGTGTCAGCAATATGGCGTAATTAATCTTTGATGGCAACATCATGGGCCACTTATTTTACATTCTTTAATATAATTTTAATGAAACTAAATTCTGAAAAGGTAAATGATTGACCCTTATCAATTTGTTGTTAATTGCCTAATGAATCAGGCTTTTGACAGTCCCTGGTCAACAATTCTTCACAGGGTGTATGATTAACTGTAGGTCAAAGCTTGTTTGATCAAGGTTTTAAGTGCTTAAACAGAATAGTTTAAGCCTAAAAAATGAGTGAATAAATATGGAAAAGCTGGTGTTTAATTGGTTGAAGTTAGTAACAAAGTCTAATATATGATAGAGCCAAAGAAACTGAATAGTTTAAGCCTTTAAACCCGAAGTTATAAGAAGGAAAAAGAACTGAAAATAGAGCTTTAAAAGGAGGAGCAGTCTGAGGCATTTCAATAATTAGAAACAGTGAATTACAAAGACCAAAAAGACAGATCAGAGAGCTGGAGACCAAGATAAAGGAGCAGGATCCTAGGATAAGAAACAGGAGTCCAGTGATAAGGAGCAAGAGTCCAAGACTAAGGTGCAGGAGCCCAAGACCAAGTTCAAGGAGTCCAAGGGATTGTTAAAGAACTGCAAGTGTTGACAAAACCCTATTATTTCAAATATCTTTGGGCCATATACTAGAAGGTTTCTAAGGAATTCTTCCTTCTGAAACCAAATAAAAGCCCATTTTGACCCTTGAGTATAATTCCAAGTAGTATAGTTAGTCCCTATGAGTGAATTGCTCAACATCTTCTACCCTAGTCAAGGGGAGGAGGATACCTTCTGCCAAATCTGTTGAAGGTTTACCACTAGTAAAAATTCCCAGGAGGAATAATAAAGGTTGACTAGACACCTTGAAATGATAGATAAAAATAATGAATTAGTTGATAATGAATTTAAAAGACTCCTAAAGGATTGGTATAAGCCCAAAGAGGGTATAGCCCAGCTGAAGTCCATGTACATGGAGGGGATGCCCACCTAGTAATAGGGAAAGTTTTGGAAGATTTTGCTGTAATTCAAGCAAAGTAAAAACTTCAAGCTAGCCACATACATCTACTATGGAATGACAACTCTTTTTAGCTGGTCCCTGGCTATGACCCAGGACACACAATGAGGACTGGTGATCATAAACCCCACAGCAACCAACTTAATGATCAGTTGGAGAACTGCTTGCTAAATTGCTTCACCAAGACAGAGTAATTGTAAGTGTTGTGACATCTCCCCCTAGGATGCTGGAAGATGGAAATTTATGAATTTCCTGAGAGTGTTGGGGATACAGGCTTGCTATTGATCTAGTTTGGCGTTGGGAACAGGGAGTCTGGAGCTGCGCTGAGCTGTTATTGCTTTTCACAGGCAGAGTTGGTCATGGTGCATGAATTTCAATTCAGTTTGGGTGCCAATTCCTTTGATGAGGTAGGTATTATCTGGTTTGAACTCCATGACAATGCCTAGCCCACGTAGTCCTGGATAAAACTTGTGCTATTCATGCTTGGCAACCCAGATTTTGTCCCCAACTTGGAATATTTCCTGCTGCAGCGGGATTACATCTCTTTCAATACTTTTCTTTTCCATATCTTCTTGGTCTTTTCTGGCACACTGTACGTCAGTATTACTTTAATATGAAACCTTTTTCAGTAGAGGTAATTGTATTCCTACAGTTGTACTAACAAGGGCGGGCTTTTGCCCATAGACAAGTTCATATGGTTTTGCCTGTATTGCAATTGACTGAAGTTTTGCATACCATGAGTGCTGTTGACAGAATGTTGACCCAGGCCTTTGGATTGTTGGCAGATAACTTACTGAGGGCTTCTAAAAGTAATCTGTTTAGTTATTATACTTTTCTATTTGCTTGTGGGTGGTATGGGCTGGCTGTGATGTGTTTTGCTCTGTTTTTGGCAAGATAGATGTTGGTGTTAATGGCTTTAAGTTTAGTGCCTCTGTCTGTGATCAGGAGGTTGGGTTTCCCAAATTTGGCTATGATCTCTTTTCCAATAAAACTTCTCACATCAAAGCCTTTGTGCTCCTTTGTGGCTTATGCCATAGAACACCTGGTTGCATAGTAAATAGCTGTTATGATGTACTTTTTGCCTTTGTTATTGCCAGACATTGGTCACACAATATTCATCAATCACACCTTAAAGGGTTTTGTGATTGACACTGGTACTGCTGACTTGGGTGGTGCCTTGGATTGGGTGTACTTCTCACAGATTTCACATTGTTCTAGTACTTCTTTGATGTCATCTACCATGTTGAGCCACCATTAGTGTGTCTTAAGAAATTTGTGCAGATTTCTACTGCGGGTGTGTATAAGGTCTCTGTGATATTGGAGGATGGTGTCAATCTTTTGAGTTGACAGGACGTAGGGTACAGTGTCACCACTTGGGAGTATTTGATGCAGGGTACCACATACGTTTTTAAACAAATGTTTGTTTTTAAGGACTTTCTCTTGGATGTCCATAGGTGTGCCTGGTGGGAACCCTTCCTGGATATTCATCATGATTAATATGGGCCAGTCAGTGTCAGGATTATTAATTTGTTACCCCTAAAAACCCGGGCCCAAGGGCAAGATTTGAACCCTAAACCAAATTCCTGTGGGCACTGGCCCCATGGACCAAGAGCCTGTCTGTCTGCGTTTTTCTGAGATTTAGCCCCCGCAAGCTGAAGGCCCTGCTAAGTTCTGAAGTCAGAATATCAGTACAGGTTCAATTATGATGGTTCCTGAGGAGGAGTTTATTTAATTGCCTAATGGAGGCAGAGAAGGTGGGCTGGTGAACTTAATGAGCTTGAAGTCCTCTCAAGTAACCAATCAAACTCAACTGCCAAGGAGAAACCTGGGCTTTGGGCCTAACCTTGTGACCACAGCCAAAATCAAGGAAATCAAGTGACCAATTTGGACGTTCTGACCAATGAGAGAACATCCAGCCAAGGTGCCATTTTGCCGCTCCTACACTTGGGCCTCCTGGCCAGCCGCCCACATTTTCCCCAATATTTTGAATAAAGCTTAAATTATTTTGACTCACAAAGCTATTGCCTTATTTTGTATTTGCTATCTACTAATTCAGTTTGAGATCTCCTGGCCCCCCTGCCCCACTGCCTGCAGTTTCCCTTCCTCCTGGTGTACCCTTTGGACACATTTATTTTATCAACTACCCTCTAAAATCTGAATACAAGGACTACACCCCAGAAAAAGATACTCAAACTTGACCCTTTGGCGCGCATACAATCTTCAGTTAGATACAACCGGCAAGGCCTGTGGATATTTTCAACACCCAAGAAGTTCAGAAGGAAATTCAACTATCTCCCTGCTTACAACCTGCCTATGGAATTGCCTGTGACCCTAAAACTTATGCCTGATTCCTCACCCCACTTCCCAATCAACCATTCTTGCAAGCTGTTTGGGATTGTGTACATCACCCTCACAGGGGTGATTGACACTATAATCCTGGCCGCTGGTCCTGGGTGGGAAAGTCTGCCTCCTACCTTTTTAGGTTATCTCCCCTCTTGTGGTGGACATTGCCCACAAAAACCTGGCCCAGTTCACCCCTGGAAACAACAGGTTGTCTGCCCAAGACTGGATCTCTGACAGGAAGGCAATCTTTATTAAACCTGGTACCCTGAGCCCCAAGATGTTGTTATTTCTTTGGGCATCTTGTATGCTTTTGCTATTGATAATCACTTACTACACCTTTATGATGACCACAAACCTTATCTCTTCCATGTGGAAGAATGAAAACCCAAATGAACCAAAGAGAACTGACGCCACTACCACTGACACCAACAAAGCTCCCTCCTCCCAAGTGCAAAATGCAATTGTAAATCAGTCCCTCACAAATGTGGAGATGCCTCAGATGAGGAAGCTCACACTTGAGGAAGCTCAATGTGCCATCTAGTCCTTCACCTGCATTTCCATACCAATTCCCCCTTTTATGCCAGTGACACCAAGAAGATCCTTGGGGTTACTTCAATGCTATCAGGGACGCCTTAGACTGGTTTGGCAAGGCCGCAACTGAAGACGTAGAAGTCTGCTTAGACTACGCAAAGTTTGAGGCTGAGTTAATGGCCACTGGGGAAGATTGCAACACTAGATACTACGCCCTGAACTCCCTGCTATAAATTTGACAAGGCCCTCAACCCATTCAAGCATATATTGACAAATTCCTCAAACTGAAAACCCGCACTCAACTTGAGGACAAACTGGTAGCCATTATCTTCCAAAAGGGAGTCAACCTAGCAATGAAGAACCTATTAGAGCATCACCCACCCTCAGCAAAGACAAGCTAATTCCCCTGTGCAAGGGTCTTAGCATGTACCAAGAGAACGCTGGCCCCTCCCAGACCCGCCAATCCCAAACACCAACCCCCAGCAGAACAGGGATGACCCCTGAAGAGCTCCAACAACACTACCGCAAAGGACTCTGCTTTCACTGCCACAAGGCAGGCCACTTGACCAGAGCCTGTCCTAAGAAGAACACTGCCCCAATCTCACTGGCGCAAATAAACTCTTCTTTCCAGTCTTACAAATTCATCCAAGTGACCATAGAAGTAGCTGGGATCAAGCGTAAAATTGAAGCCTTTATTGATACAAGAGCAGATGAAAGTTTCATTGATGCCAGCCTAGCAGAGGAATTAGGCTTATCATCCTCAGAGCGCAGCTTACAAGTAATCATGGGAAACAGCTCCTTGGACACCAGCTATCAGTGTGAACAAGTGCTTCTGTTGACCATTGGACACAATGTATACCTGTTGTCCCTGATCCTCTTGACAGGACTACCCCACCCCCTTATACTGGGTGACTCCTGGTCCAACAGACATAGCCTGATCCTGAACTATCATGAGCAAGCTGCCACATTAGGCCAACCTGAATCCTGCGACACTGTTCCTTTTTTTATGAGCCATGAACAATCCCCTACCAATAAACTCTTGACCATAAGGATAGAAATTCAGTGTTGGGATACTGCCTACCCCCTACAGAGATGGAACTATCTGTTTAGTGAAGAAGCAGCCATCAAAATACCCAGCCATTTAATCTACAACCACACCATAGACCTGTTACCAAGGACACAACTGCACCACAACCTCCTCTACAGCTGTAACCACCCCAAGAAAGTAGCCTTAAAAGCATACCTCAAGGATATGACAAAAAAGGTTTCATCTGTGTATCAAAAGCCCCCTGCTTGTTGCCCATGCTGTTTGTAGGGAAAAAAGATGGTGGGATGCGTCCATGTATGAATTGCCAAAATTAAACAACATTACGGTGAAGAACCGCTACCCCATCCCCATTGTCAACAACCTCTGTGATGTACTGACTGGAGCCCAGGTGTACTCAAAAATTGACCTCCGAGATGTGTTCAACCAAATTCAAATCAAGGATGGAGACAAGTATAAGACTGCTTTTAAAACCTAATATGGGCTGCACAAGTACCTGGTGATGCCCTTTGGCCTCTGAAACGCCCTCAGCACTTTCCAAAGGATGATCAACACTGTCCTAGGGGAATACCTTGACCATTTTTGTATGGCATATCTGGATGACATTTTCATCTACAGCAAGACTCACAAGGAACACCTGCGCCACCTGGACCTTATAATAGAAAAACTCTCCCAAGAAAAATTACACTCTAAGCTTAAGAAATACAATTCTTTCAGTCTGAAGTTGAATTCCTGGTATATGTACTGAATACCAGTGGCTTTGCTATGACACAGGATAAAGTAGAAGTAATAACATCTTGGAAAGTGCCCAAGAGCAGGAAAGATGTGAGAAGTTTTTTTGGCCTGGCAAATTATTGCAGGGATTTCATCCAAAAATTTTCTCACATTACCCTCCCCCTGACCCGCCTTTGCTCTGACAAGGTCACCTTTGCCTGGACTCTGGAATGTACCACCGCCTTTGAAACCTTGAAACTTGCCTTCACCTCTGCCCCTGTCCTGGCCATGCCAGATCCCTCCAAACCTTTTGTTCTGGAAGCTGAGGCGTCAGACTTTGCAGTAGGCAGGGTCCTTCTTCAGGAAGGAGGGGATAACATGTTACATCCTGTAGTATATTACTCCAAGAAGATGCTATCTGCAGAAGGGAACTAACCAATATTTGACAATGAGATACTAGCCATAATGAAGACCCTGAAACATTGGCGCCAATACCTATGTGGCGCTGAATATTCAGTAAAGGTCCTGACAGACCACAAGAACTTGGTCTACTTCTTCAAACCACGTCAGCTTAACCAACAACAAGCAAGATGAGCCTTAAAACTGGCTGAATACACTCTCACCATTGACTACAAGCCAGGGAAGGTGAATGTGGTACCTGACGCCCTAAGTAGAAGAACTGACCTTGTGTCTACCCACCTAGAAACTTGCAACCACAACACCCAAGTCCTCTTGGACACAGAAAGTCTAGGTATTCACCTGGGATCAATGAAAATCAGAGCCAGCAAACCAGAAGTAAAGGGCCCAAACACTAGACAAGTTTACCAAAATTATGATCTTTGACCTCTTCAAATCCTTGGATAGTGCCCACTACCAAAAAGGCTACTCATTGAAGGGAACAATGCTAATGCTCCACAACAGGATCTTTGTACCAGAAGGGGACATCAGAACCAACGTCTTGAGATACTACCACAATTCTGAGATGGCTGGACACCCAGGTAGGCTCAAGACCCTCCAGAGCATCAGGAGGAACTTTGCTTGGCTAAAAATGGACCAAGACGTAAGCACGTACCTGAAAGGGTGTGAGTCTTGTGGGCGGACCAAAACTCGCAGAAAAAAACCTGAAGGTCTTCTAAGACCCTTGAATATAACCCATGGACCTTGGAGATCTGTTTCCTTAACTACATCTTGGAACTGCCTTCATCCCTATTTTTCAATGCAATCCTGGTCATGGTAGACTGCTTCACCAAGATGGCATACTTAGTAAAAAACACCACCAATTGCACGGCAGCAGAGACAGTCCAACACTTCCACAACTCCATCCTCATGCAACACAGAACACCTGAGGAAATCATCACAGACAGAGGACCCTAATTCACTTCAAACTACTGGACACAAGTGATGAAGTACTTGGGAATCAAGCAATGTGTATCTACCTCTTACCACTCACAGACAGATAGCCAAAATGAAAGAGTGAACCAGATTCTTGAACAATATCTTTGATGCTATGCCAACACTGATCAGGATAACTGGGCTAAAATGCTCCCCATGGCCCAGTTTGCCTACAACAGTAAAGACCACACCTGCACAGACATTTCCCCATTCAAAGCCAACTATGGGTTTTACCCCACCTGGGACCCCCAGATTGGCAAGAAGGAATCAAACACCACTGGGAACTCCTGAATTGAACAGATTCACAACACACAAAAAACATGCTTGACCAACCTGAACCGCGCAATGCATACATACAAAGCCTTTGCTGACCGCAAACAAATCCCAGGCCAACCATTACAAGTTGGAGACAAAGTATACCTAGACTCCCAGAATGTACCCCTACATGTGCCTTATAGGAAATTAGCTCACAGGAGAAGTGTCCCCCACAAAATCACCAAACTAGTCGGTGAAGTTGCCTTCAAGCTGGACCTCCCCCCTCCTGGAAGATCCATGATGTGTTCCACTGCTCCATGTTGTTCAAAAAGAATGGGAATTTGCTTCCCCATCAACGGATTAAGACAGCCCCCCCACCCATCCAAACAAACCACAGTGAGAAATATGAAGTCAAATACATACATGGCAACCAAACCCACTACCAAAAACCCTAGTACTACTTCAAATGGAAAGGATAACTGCTAGAGGAAAACATTTAGGAACTACTGAGCAACCTAGCTAATGCCCAAGAAGCCATTTAACTCTATCAGAACAAGAAGAATCAGGAGGGAGGGAGCTCGGGGGAAGAAGGGGGAAGAAGGGGATGATGTCAGGATTGACAATTTGTTACCCCTCAAAACCTGGGCCCAGGGGCGGGATTCAAACCCTAAACCCAAATTCCTGCAGGTTGCTGGCCCCATAAACCAAGAGCCCACCTGTGTTTTTCTGAAACTGAGTCCCCACAAGCTGAAGCCCCTGCTAAGTCCCAAAGTCAAAATACCAGTACAGGTTCAATTATGATGGTTCCTGAGGAGGAGTTTCTTGAATTGCCTAATGGAGGCAGAGAAGGTGGGCTCGTGAACTTAATGAGCTTGAAGACCTCTCAAGTAACCAATCAAACTCAACTCACAAGGAGAAACCTGGTCTTTGGGCCCAACCTTGTGACCACAGCCAAAATCAAGGAAGTCAAGTTATCAATTTGGACGTTCTGACCAATGAGAGAACATCCAGCCAAGGTGCCATTTTGCCGCTCCTACACTTGGGCCTCCTGGCCAGCCGCCCACATTTTCCCCCAATATTTTGAATAAAGCTTAAATTATTTTGACTCACAAAGCTATTGCCCTATTTTGTATTTGCTATCTACTAATTCAGTTTGAGATCTCCTGGCCCCCCTGCCCCACTGCCTGCAGTTTCCCTTCCTCCTGGTGTACCCTTTGGACCCATTTATTTTACCAACTACCCTCTAAAATCTGAATACAAGGACTACACCCCAGAAAGGTACTCAAACTTGACCCTTTGGCCCGCATACAATCTGCAGTTAGATACAACTGACAAGGCCCGTGGATATTTTCAACACCCAAGAAGTTCAGAAGGAAATTCAACTATCTCCCTGCTTACAACCTGCCTATGGAATTGCCTGTGACCCTAAAACTTATGCCTGCTTCCTCACCCAACTTCCCAATCAACCATTCTTACAAGCTGTTTAGATTGTGTACATCACCCTCACAGGGGTGATTGACACTATAATCCTGGCCGCTGGCCTGTGGTCCTGGGTGGGAAAGTCTGCCTCCTACCTTTTTAAGTTAGCTCCCTTCTTGTGGTGGACATTGCCCGCAAAAAACCCATCCCGGTTCACCCCTGGAAACAACAGGCTGGCTGCCCAAGACTGGATCCCTGACAGTCAGTAAGTACTTTAAACTTTTTGACTCCTTCTGGATAGCATTTACACTTCATGAGGCAGTGTATGATGAATATCAACTCCTTGTTGTGTATGGAATATCTTTGTTTGCCGTCAGATAGTTTCCTTGACTTGTACGCCACCGGGAGGAAGTTTTTTTCTGCTGTCTGGATAATGAGTACCCCTTCTATGATGTAGTCAGATGAGCAACTATCAGATATTCCTTCCTTACTCCATTTATCTTATGAATAAGCTGTTTGATGAGATCAAGATACAGTCACACAACAATAAAATATTAGACACCAGTTTACATCCTAGCCTGGACTTCAACGGCAACAAACCTGGGACCCTAAGAATGAACTTAGCAGTTTTTTTAGAATTAACCACTCCACTTAATTTACCTATTCATGATCATCCAATTGATTCAATTTTTACTTTCAACCTTTAATTCACTTTCAAAAAGGTTAATAGTATAAGTGATAATGTCACTTACCGCTCTGCTTCTGATTGGCTGTATAAAGCAGGCTTTACACTCTGGGACCCGGTTTTTCTATCTTTAAGTAAAGCTCTGTACTTGAATTCCAGTGATATGCTTCTTTATCACCGCTTAATTAAGATTACATTATGGCATATTCTTGGCTCTTCTTTACACACCACATAATCATGCATATTATTAAGCACCAACTTGAGCAGCACATGAAACAGATATTATTTTAATTATAAATTTTTATGCAAATCCCCTTCATATTATTAAGCACCAACTTGAGTAGCACATGAAACAGATATTATTTTAATTATAAATTTTTATGCAAATTCCCTTCATTTCCTAATAATCACTTAAATATTTCAGCCTTCATTTTGAGGCTATTTAAGTAGACAACCATTATCCCTTATAATTGTTCCTTCAATAAAGAATTATTTCTACTTGTGGTGCTCAAGGGTTCTAGGGTTGGGTCTGGTGTAGCTGATCAGGAACTGAGAACACAACAGGACTAATATCTTCTTACTCAACAGAACCTCTATTGTTAGGCTCTGCAAGTGATCTAAGAATGGAAAGTTGGTAGTTATGCTTGTATGATAAATGATTCTTGTTTATTGGGGAGCTCTTGGGGGTCTTTTTATACTTAGAGGTGAGGAGGGCAAAGGAAGAATGAGTCATGCTGACCTGGGTCTATACTGTCAGGCAATGAGCTTATTCTTGGAGGACTGAAACATTTTTGGGAATATTCAGAAAGAAAGGGGTTGGATTGGGCAGGAAATGAACATTTGGACATGTGACCTGGGGTCAGGTGGTTGCAGCAGTAGTAGGGCTGTCTTTGGGGAATTGAGTGTAGAATATGGTTTCAGACTACTCTCTTTTAGGGTTCTCATTTGGCAAAAAAGAGGGGTAGAAGATTGATATACCAATTTACCTAGTGGGAACAAGCAATGGGTTGATAATTGATGCATCTGCAGCTAGCTGCAGGTGCGTTAATTGGTCTATAATTGGAGATGACACTATGTAATTTGGAGGGTTACCCTCCAATTATAATAATAAAAAAGGGCAGCAGTTCCCCTTACACTTTTCTAAATAAGGAAGCAACCCAGATAAGTCAATATTAGGGAGTGGCACCCTGCACCACATACCCCCGGATCAGGATGGGGCTCCATCCAAAAAAGGAAATTTGAGGCCCTCATAATGGTAAGTGGATGCACACCTGAAACCAATTTAAAACAGCCAATCAAAAGTCTTGTGGCCTAATGATAATTGGTGAACATACTTAGAGGGGTGAGTCATGATGAATCACCCAATGATCATCAAGCCAAATTAATTGGGTAAAATCAGGTATAAGTAGAGGCGCCCTGAATGGTTCCCATAGTTAAAAATGTCATTATCTTCTGCTGCCTGCCGCGTCTGCAAACTATCTGCCTCCTTACAGGCTGCACTGACCTCTCTTTGTCAAGCAAAGCTTGAGGCCCTAGAACAGGGGGTGGGCTCCTCTGTAGAAAGGGGAGAACACTTATTAGAAGATCTCCCCAAGTAGGACCACAAGATTGTGCAAGCCCGGTAACTTTTGTGGCTTTTGCTATTGCACCCAGCTGGGTGCACGCTGCCAAATGATGCTGGTACCTCCAACTGGACAAGGAGAATGTCAGGTTTGAAACTTTTCAGCCCAAAACGCCCAAGCCTGCAGAGCCTGAGGCCCATGAAGGGTCAAGTTTTGCGTCCCAATCCTAAAGATTGCAGCCCTCCAAGTTACCTGCTTCCCCAGCCACCCAGCGCCAGCGTCTTTGTGACCTGGCCCACAGAGCGGAGGTGTCCTTACCAACCAGCAAAAAGCAGGTCTTACAGGAGGTAATGGCTCAGGCTGCTTATGATGCAGCTGCTGTTCAGGCAGCTTCTGAAGCTCTTGTTGACAAGCAACAACGCATAGCACAGGAGGCAACAGACCATTTGGGTGCAGACAACCCCACAGAGGACACCTTGGTTGCTTGTGTGGCTATCAAGGAGACCTTTGCCAATATGGGGCTGGATAATATGACTATTACCCATCATGCGCATAGTTGCTCTAAGTGAGTCCTTGGTCCCTATAGCCAGATAGCTATTACCGTGGTCCAGCTTGACAAAAAGTCTGAGAACAACTATTGGGAGGTTGGGGCCGCCCTTCAGGTCAAGCCCATGGCGCAAATCCTGGAGCTAGTTCAGAACAAGGATTCAGTGTAGTTCAGGAACTCCTTGGTGAACGCCTACACAAGTGTGCCTCCAGTGGGGCGCTTTTCTTCCTTGACCAATCTTATTGACATTGCACAGCTTGGGCTGGGATGTCAGGTAGCCAGGCCTGTTACCGCCTGGTAGGCCACTTGGTGGAGAACGCCATGGCCATTGACACCTGTCATGCCCTTTTGTTCACTTTATCAGAATTTTCCCAACTTATTGCAACTTGTCCTTGCAAGATGGTGGGCGTCACCTTTGCTCAAAACTCCCTGATCTTGGCAGTGGAGACTTGGGGGGGGGTTGAGCAGGATTTTTGCCCCATCATTTTGTGTCATGGGTTTTATGGGGCCTCTCAGAGCCGGCAGCACCGCCTATTTGCCAGCCAAGTCAGGGAATTAGATCCCAACTTGTATCACCAGCAGGTGCAATCTCTTGTCACTCTGGGCCTGTCCTTCAACCTTTCAAATTGCGCTAACCTGTCCCGCAAGAAGGTGGCTACTGCCATTGACAGCATGCAGGCCCAGATTTTTATGGGTTGCCCTGCCAAGGGATTTGAGTCATACAAGTATATGATTCAGGATGTGCTCATCTTGGCAGACATCTACACCAGTCATCATCCTCCTGAAAAATGTTGTATTTACAACTGGATGCTTCAGGCTCCCATCAGCAACCGCGTGGCAGCATATGATGATGATCACATGTTCCCCTTCTTTGTGGCCGCCAAGGTCACAAATCACTACATGGGGTTTATGACTCCTCACCCAATTCAGTAATAAACGTCTTTTGCTTCTACCATATTTTTCTTTTATTTTTTATTTTTTTCTTTTCTGGGATAAATCCCTTTTTTATTTATGCAGGCTATACCAACAATTGGTCTCTTCAGCCTGATTCTATGGAGGGGTAGTAGGATACCTTGCTTCATCAATTTTCTATATTTCTACATAATGTTTCCTCTTCTGCCCTATATAGAAGAGATAATAGTAAGGCCAGCAGAGGTTGTGTAAAGCCACATGGATTTACTGAGGATTGTCCATACAGGCAGAAGCTGGCAAGGGGCGAGGAGACTCCTTGTCAACTACAGGGGCTGCTTTCATGAATTTAGCATGTGCTCTCTGATAAGTTCAACCAGAGGCAATATGTTGAACTGTATATGCATCAAAGCTCTTTTCTCAATTATCACAAATGGACCTGAGAATATTGGGATGAGCTTGTGGGAAGTCCGGAAGTCTAAGCCCTGGAGACAAGTACATGTTGGCCAATCTCAAAAGAAGCTAGCTTGGGACAATACTTTATGTTATGGGCAAACACAGCACGCCAAATTGTCCCCATGGTGTTATATGCTTCATGGTGCAGAGTTATTAATTCTTTGATGATGGCCCTCAGGTGGTCATCAGGGGATCTACCTGGATCTAGTTGATAAGTTGCCAGGAGTCCTGGTAGGGAGGGTTGTTGTCCATAAACCATCTGGAAGGGGGAACAACCAATAGCAGTATGATTAGTTACTTGGTACGCCATAAGTGCCAAGGGAACTAAAGTATCCCAAGACAAGCTTAATTTAGCATGAGCTTTTTGAGGATAGTCTTGAGGCTGCCATTGACTTGTTCAATAGAGCCATTTGTTTCTGGATGATATGGAGTAGATTTTGCGTCCTTAATTCCCATGACCTCGTCTAATTCAGCCAGAAGCTTGCTGGTGAAGTGGGTTCCATTATCTGTCAATATAGTATGTGAACAGCCATGGTTGACAATGATATGTGATAGAACAAATTTGGTAGTTCTTAGCTGTAGGGGCAGGGATAGCATTGGCCTTGACCCATTTGCTGAAATGATAATGGCTACAATAAGATATATATTCCCACAACTAGTCTTATTTGGGCCTACTGGTACTACCAAATCAATGCTAACCTTGTGAAACGTGTGGGTAGGGGGATGTAGTCTATAGCTAGTGGCCTTGGGTAGGGGGCAATACTTGGAGCAAGTCATGCAACTTTGACAAAATTCTAATACGTCAGTGTACATACCTTCCCAATAACAATGTGATGCAAGTGTTGCCATTATACGTTTTCACCTGCATGCCCAGTGGCTAGGTTATGGAATTGTTGTAGTATGACTAGCCGTCAAGAGGGGCAAATGTATGGCAGTTGATGTCCCTTGACTTCCTTATATAAACAGCTGTCTCTAATTGTGGTGCTATGGGCGAGCTTGGTTAGGGTTTTCTGGGCTTCAGGGGAGATACTATCCCATTTGAAGGGAAAGGGAATGAGGTCAAACAGGGCGTCTCCTTCTGGGGCAAGGGCTGCTACTAGTGGAAGTCTGGATAATCCATCAGCGTTGGCATGTTTGGCTCCAGGACAGTGTACAAGTTTGTAGTTGTATGCCTTCAATCTCACTGCCCAGTGGGCCAGTCTCTCCTTGGGGTCTTTTAGTTTAGCTAAACACTTCAGGGAAAAGTGATCTGTCATAACTTTGATGTGTGATCCATACAGGTAGGGGCGGCACTCTTCAATACCATATAAGACTTCTAGGCACTCTTGTTTAGTAACTGAGTAGTTTTGTTTGTGAACATTCAGGGTCCTAGAGAAGTACCCAATATGGTGGTTGTGACCTTCCTCATCCATCTGCACAAGGACCACTCCTACTGCTACTAAACTGGCATATGTGTACAAAATGAACTCTTTAGAGAAGTTGGGATACGCCAGAACCAGGGATTTTACAAGGCTTGCTTGAGCGCCTCAAACCCAATTTAGCAATCATGGTCTCATACAAATTCTACATCATTTTTTAGAAGGTGGAAGAGGGGTTGGGCCAGATTGGCAAATGCCTCTATAAATTGGCAATAGTAGCTGACCATACCAAGGAAGCATTGGAGGTCCTTGACGGTAGTAGGGGCAGCAAGTTTAGAGATAACTGTTACCTTGGCCAGGATAGGAGCAATGCCTTTTTTTATTGATAACATGTCCTAGGAACTCAAGGTTCTCCTTAAAGAATAGACACTTCTTTGGCTTGAGTTTCATCCCTATCTTGTCTAGCCTAATGAAGACCTGCTCTAAGTCTCTAAGATGGTCCTCAAAGCTTTTGGAGTACATGTTGATGTTGTCTAAATATATGAGGGCGTAGATGAACTTTAGGTTGCAGAAGGTGGTGTCCATTAGCCTTTGGAAAGTGACCAGGGAATTGGCTAGTCTTTGCGGCATCCAGGTTGGTTGGTAAAGACTGTCTGCAGTCACAATGGCACATTTCTCCTTATCTTCAACTTCTATAGGTATCTTCCAGTAACCTGCTACAAGATCCATGGCTGAGAAGAACTGCGCACCTCCCAGCTTGCCCAGAGTGTCATTGATCCAAGGTAAAGGGTATCTGTCCTTCTTGGAGATGGCGTTCAGCTTCCTGTAATTGATTACCACTCAATTGTCTCCATCTTTCTTCTTTACTAGGAACAAAGGACTGGCCCAGGGACTATTGAATGGTACTAAAAGACCTCCTTTCAACAGTTTATCAACTTCCTGTTGGATTATCTGATTAGCCACAGGGGATTGACGGTACATGGTCTGGAATAGGGGCTGTGCTTCCCCTGTGTTAACTTTATGGAAGCAATTATTGGTGCAATCCAGCTTGGCAGCAGAGTTGGCAAAAAGGTGCTTGTACTTCTTGATGAGCTCCAGGAACTGTTCCTTCTGTTTCAGGACTATGTACCCAATCTGTTTATCTTGTAGGATAGGTGCTATTAGGTCATGACTAGGGTTTGGTAATTCTAGTTCATACAGCAATCTAATAGTATAGGCAGAGGAAATAGATTTATTTGAGACAATTTTTAGGAAGGCCACCCCAGAGTTGTGTCCAATTTCTAGAGTAGAGGAGTGAGTATTGGCCACCATGATAGTGAGCTCATTGGTAGTCTACCCTGGGATGAGGTGGGTTGCAACCATGGGCAGCCTGGGATGCGGAAAACCTAGTGCCAATATTTCCCCATGCAACCCCTTAGGTATGTGTAGCTTGATACCTGTTCCTATGATGGCTTGGGATTTAGGAGGAATACTTATACAGTACTTTGACTAAATCAGGATAGGGTTGTTGTGGCTAACTGTTGTTGGTAGTTTGCTTATCCAAGTTAACGTGGTTTCATAGGGGATGCTTATCATATCAGAGGGGCAGGCAAGCAGGATGCATCCTCTAGGGTTCATACCTTCAGGAGGGACTCTAGGCTGGCCATTAGGTGTCAGGAGTGGGAATTCCTGGCCTAGGAGGTGGAATGTGCCAGTCTTGTGATTTATGGTGGTCCCAAACTGGTCCATATAAGAGGAACCAATCAATACATAATAGTTCTTGGCTTCCAGGACTATGGCCGGGCAGGTGACCACAGTATCCCCAAACTTCAAGGGAACCAACAAGTATGCACCTTTGGATCTGGCAGGATTGTTGCCTGATGTATCAAAGGTTTGGCTGCACTCAATGTCTGGTGGGAAACAAAGCCTAAAGATGAATTGGGAGGATTTGATTAAGGTTGGAGCCCACCATTCAGGACAGCACAAATTGGGATGCCAAAGACCTCGGTTTGTACCCATGTAAATGATCCAACCAAGAGGCTATTTCCGCCCTCTACCCAGCAGACAAGGGGGTCCTTTCTCTAGTTCTTCAATGGATTTATGTAGGGTGGGAAAAATGTGGATGCTATCACTAAATGGAGTAGTGATCACAATTTTTGAAAGAGCTTTGGTTATGTTACTGACAGTGGTGTGGGTTTTCTGGAGGTTCTGAGCCTGGAGGATGTAAAGCAAGGCAGGATTGACCTTCAAAGGGTTTATTTCACGAGGGTACTTCCTTTTGGGTAGAAAATTTTGCGTGTTTATGGTCATCCACAGCCATTATTAATGAGTCAGGGCTATGGAGATTGGGAGGGACCTTTTTACTAGGAAGAGACACACTGGTTCCGTGTGCTCTGCTTAGTAGGTTTTTGGCCCTTCCAAGGCACTATCCTCTTGTGATGTGTTGGGCAAGGCATGCACACCTGTTTTTGTGTCAGAAGGCTCTTCTTTTATGTCTAGTTAGCAGTGTGGGAAAAACCTTGCAAAGTGTCCTTTCCAACCACACTTAAATCATTCTTGTTCTTCCATGTGATGTCTTTCCGCATAGAGGACTCTGTTGTCATCCTCTTCATATTCCTTTACCACATTCATTACCCAACAGAGAGGATACACAGGACGTGGAGCCTGACACAGGGTATGTGGTTGAGTGAGGCTGCTATGCAAAGTACTGCCTGAGTTTAAGTGGGTGTCAACATCTGTGGGTGGAAGGCAGACAAGTGTGGGAAGGGGTGGATTGCATGGAGCAGAGCTGTTGCTGCTTCTTGGGGAGTCAGGATGTTGATAGACATCAGGGTTTGTGCCTCAACCCTAAATCTTCTACAAAATTCTGGGAGCAACTCATTTTTCTTCAGAGAGATAGTCAAGAAATTGGTCTTCTTGTCCTCAAGTTGTTCAGGGGAACCATAGGTATCTTCAAGGATATTTTTAATTCCCTTGTAAGACCCCTCCCCTCCACTAAGTGAGGCAACCACAGTGGAGAAAGCAGTTTTGTCCAGGCTATTCAACAGTTTAGTACAGGTGACTGGTTCTGGGCTATCCCTGGTCATGAGCTCAAACCCTTTGAGGAAGACGTGAATGTTGATGGGTCCTCCTGGTTTGAACTTGGTATTTAGCTTAAGGCTGGGGCCAGATCTCGCACAAGAGTCCTATGAGGGTAGGCCAGGGTCAGAGGGGGCTGGTCTTGGGGGTCCATAGGGCGGTCCTGATGGTCCTGAGAGCTGGCCCGGTGGAGGTCCTGGTGGCCCAGGTGGTCCTCCAGAAGAAGCTCTAGGATAACCTTGAGGTGGAAGTGAAGGCCCAGCAGGAGTTTAAGCCCCATAGTGATAACTTGGCTGAAAGAAATATCCTTCTTGCAAATATGGATGGGAGTTAGGGCCTGAGTACCTGGAAGGGGGAAGCCACCAAGGGTATTGCTAAGGGTGTGAGGGTCCAGAATTTGGAGGGGTCTCCCAGCATGTGGTTGTAGGGTCTGCCCTAGGATCATTAGCAGGGGCCGGTGATGCAGTGTTGGGGAGGTGCTCTCCGGGCATTTGGTTGGCGGCAGTTGGCACTGAGGTGGGACCTGGGGTCAAGATATCTGGAATAGGTGGATAAGGAGTTGACATTGGGGCAGGGACCCCTTGCGTGGCCCAGGGGAAACATTGATATACTTCTCCAGCCAGGTGAGTACTGGAAAAGGCTGTGGTGGTTTCTACTGACTTGAGGACAGAACACACTACTTCTTTCAATGCAGAGGCAGAGGCAGCGGTGGAGTCTGGCTCTAAGCCGCCCAAGCCTCCTAAATTTATTGAATCAAATCAATCAGTCAGGTTTGAAATCAGCAATTGGAGACTGGTGTCCTTTTCCTTTAAGACCAAGAGTTCCTTATCATAAGTGGAGGCGTGGGTCTCCTGTTTTTGAGTTAGGATAGTTAACTCCTGTTATACGCGCTTGAGTTGGGTTGTCAGTTGCTGGATGAGTCCCAGGTGCTTATTCTGATTGGTCTCAGTCTGTGATTTGAATGTGACCTGGTCTGCCTGGAGCGCTTCCAGCTTAGAATAGGTTGCATTGCTATCAGTTCCTACAACATCCAAGTCTTCACAAGTCTGTGTGAGATCATGATGAAGTAGTTCAAGGTCATTCTTCAGGGCCTCTAGGTCATCCTGGGCCTGGCTGACTCTGGATGCGGCATTCCCAGCCCATTGGTCACAGGCTTTTTGGATGTTGGCTAACTTGGCCTTAATGTCTCCAATATCCATGTCATGCTGGGTTGAGTGTCCCTTAAGTTTGGCCACTTCTTCTACCAAGGTTGGATCACCTGCTGCTAGAGGGAGTAGTGATCTTCTGTTATCTGTCAAGCAATGATCACTGTATCTAAGTGCATGGCTCCCAGAACCTCATGCTCATGTTGGATCTGGTGAAGTTGGTCTTGAAGAGGGTTCACTTCTGCCTCAGTGTAGTCTCTTAGTTGATAAAAGCCATAATTGTCTGTTCACTACTGATGCACTGTTGTTTCAACTGATTTACTAGCGTGGTTACCATGGGATGGTTGAACTGGATCAAGTAAGCTTTGATCCTTCTGGTGTTGTTTATGGCAGTAGAGGTGAGAACATCCCCATTCTCACTCAGAAATTGGCAGACATGTTCCATATCTGATATGGTAGGGCCGTCAGAGGAGCCAGGGTGAGCAACTTGATGCATTGGTAGGGGGAGCACTAGGGAGAGATTGGTAGGATGGAGGGGCAGTGGGGACAGGAAGAGGCTTGATACATGAGACAAACAGGGCACAGGAGCTAGTATGTTTGAGGATCTGACATCTTTGGGGAGGGGGCATGGGATTTCTGGACAGAGCCCTAGGGCAGCAATGGTCTCCACCTGAAGTAGATGACCAGGACAAGGTCCAAGGAAGGTTGGTGGGAGGTTCTTCCTCTACTTCAATGAAGTCCTCTGCGGGTCCTTGTCTGAGGTGAGAGAAGGACTTTGCAAGCAGACTGAAGCTGAGCCCCGTCTTGGGGGAACAACAGCTTGGGGAATGGTAGGGGCAGAGGCCAACAGGCAGGTTCTGGTCTGGGCTTGTGGTGGAAGGTCAGAGGTTGGCGCAACAGGTTCCTCAACCTCTATAGGTAGTTGGAGATCTTCTGTGTTAGGGGCAACTTGACCCTCAGGGTGGGAAACTTCAGTGGGAGTTGGGACTCAATCAGCGTTACGGGGCCAACCCTGGCCTCTGCGTGCTGGAGTGGGGCAGATAGGGCGCAGGGGGCTGGCGTTGTGTTGCGTTGAGCGTAGTTGGCAGTGGAACGGTGTGGGCGGTCCATAGTTTTGGAGTCACAGGTTTGGTCCCTGGGCTAGAGGTCTCTGGCATTGGTGCAAAGGGCAGTGATGGATACCCCTGTAGTGAGCACCAGAAAATGTGGTGCTCAAGGGTTCTAAGGTTGGGTCTGGTGTAGCTGAGCAGCAACTGAGAACACAACAGGACTAATATCTTCTTACTCAACAGAACCTCTATTGTTAGGCTCTGCAAGTAATCTAAGAATGGAAAGTTGGTTGTTATGTTTGTATGGTAAATTATTATTGTTTATTGGGGACCTCTTGGGGGTCTTTTTATACTTAGAGGTGAGTAGGGCAAAGGAAGGATGAGTCATGCTGACCAGGATCTAGACTTTCAGTAAATGAGCTTATTCTTGGAGGGCTGAAATTTTTTTGGGAATATTCAGAAAGAAATGGGTTGGATTGAGCAGGAAATGAGCATTTGGACATGTGACCTGGGGTCAGGTGGTTGCAGCAGTAGTAGGGCCGTCTTTGGGGAACT
Source organism: Entomophthora muscae (assembly GCA_014839935.2). Lineage (NCBI taxonomy): Eukaryota > Fungi > Entomophthoromycota > Entomophthoromycetes > Entomophthorales > Entomophthoraceae > Entomophthora > Entomophthora muscae. Next base: position 80,878 of record QTSX02002392.1, read on the forward strand.
GAGTGTAGAATATGGTTTCAGACTACTCTCTTTTAGGGTTCTCATTTGGCAAAAAAGAGGGGCAGAAGATTGATATACCAATTTACCTAGTGGGAACAAGCAATGGGTTGATAATTGATACATCTGCGGCTAGCTGCAGATGCGTTAATGGGTTGTTAATTAACATATGCTAAACCTCTTTTGATGGGTCACCAATCAATGCATCTGTGGCTAGCTGCAGATGCTCCAATTGGTCACTAATTGCTATATGAAAACTTACTCTGATGGGTCACTCTCCAACGCATCTGCGACTAGCTGCAGGTGCGTTGATTGGTCTATAATTGGAGATAACACTATGTAATTCAGAGGGTTACCCTCCAATTGTAATGACAAAAAAGGGCAGCAGTTCCCCTTATAATTTTCTAAATAAGGAAGCAACCCAGATAAGGCAATATTAGGGAGTGGCACCCTGCACCACACTACTCTATCTCTGCCTACACCTATCTTTTAATTCTCATTTTAAAACCATGAAAGGAATTTTATTCCTGTTCTGGTTTCCAGCTTCATTCTTGTCTGTGGTGCTAACCTTGGAGAACCCAACACTAACTAATGACTGGCACAATTCATCTCCAGACAATTCTCACCAGAAGGAATCCCTTGACCATAGTTGGTTTAAATACCCCTCTGGTCACTGGGGGCGCAAATTCCACTATGGTTTTTCTTCCACTCCTCCTCCAGTTGAACCTTTGCTGGTTAGACCCAATGCTTCATTCTACCTTTTGCCCTATGTGGTGGAATATTATCTGCTAAGTTGCTTCAGCTCTATGCTGGGAAGATTTGCCTATCTTGGCCACTTAGGCCATCTTGTCATGATCACAGTACCCATTGGATCAGTAATAGCAGGGCTCAACTTAGGGGCTTTGGTCCATCAGGTAGGGAACTTGTTCCCTATAAAGTGGATTTTTGACAGCAACAGTAGCAAAATTAACTGTAGAGATGTAAAAGTGAGAATTCAAAATTGAGAATCTAAAAGTGGCCAAGACAACACTTTTTAAATTTTCAAAATGGCTTTTTATAATAAATTAAATACTTTTTCTTGACTTTTTTAGTTGAGAGAATGAATTAAAAATATTTTATATGGTCATAATAAATCTTAATTTCAGATGAGTTGTTTTAATTTATTTTTAAAATTTTAAAATTTTCAACTTGGCCACTTTTAGATTCTCACTTTTGAATTCTCACTTTTACATCCCTACAGTTGATTTTGCCGCTGTTGCCGTCAGATGCATTGGTTTCTAACTCATATATTCCTTTGCAATTTGGATACTGAAGAATAGGAGCAGTGATCATATGTTCTTTTAGTTGGCAAAAGTGTTGGTCTTGTAGTGGCATCCAGAAAAAAATAGGTTGTTTTTTCTGTAATGGCTGACAGGGGGGCTGTCAGAGCTCCCCAGTCAGGGATGAATCTTCCAACATAGGCTATCATTCCTAGGAAGGTACAGAGTACAATCTTATTTGTTGAAGATGGCATTCCAGTTATGACACGTATCTTTTCAGGGTCTGGCTTGATTCCGTCTTTGCTGAGAATATGCCCAAGGAATGGAAGTTCAGTCAAAAATAATCAACACTTTGACAGTTTTGCAATTAGTTGATTTTCTTCAAGGGTGCAGAGGACCAGGCAGACGTCCTCCCAGTGTTGTTCTAAGTTTGGGCTGTAGATGATGATGTTTTCCAGGTAGATGATTGCTTGTTTTCTGATGTTTTCCTTGAAAACCTTGTTCACAAAGGTCACAAAGGTACTGGGAGTGTTGGTCATGCCAAAATTGACCACAACACATCTGAAGGATCCATACTTGGTTCTAAATGTGTTCTTTGGAATGTCTTCAGGTTTAACGCAAATTTGGTGATAGCCTGTTGTTAAATCAATTTTTGTGAAGATTTGGACCCCCAGGGCGTCAAAAAGGTCATCAATCAGGGGAAGGGGATCCTGTTCTTAATTGTGACTTTATTTAGCGCCCTGTAGTCTCTGACTAGGAAGAGTCCTCCATCTTTCTTTGTTATGAAGAAAACGGCGGCACCAAAAGGGCAATTTAGAATATCAGATTAGGCCTTTCTCAAGGTCTTTGTCTATATAGGCTTTTAGGGTGATGCCTTCTTGTGGTACGAGGCAGTAGATAGGCTGTGATTTAGGTAAACTCCCTTTGAGGTCAATTTTGTGTTGTTTACTGCAGTCAGGTGGTAATTCTGGTAAGGCTTCCTGGAAGACAGAGGGGAACTCACTGACCAGTTGTTCTCAGATGTAGTATTTCTCATGTTTGGTTTCCATATTTTTGAAAATTGATAACCTTGTAAGTGAAGGTGTTCCAAATTTTTTTGCTAGGATCACTTTCCTCTTCTGTTTCTATGATTTTTACAAACATATGGTCTCTCATAAGTGTGTCAATATGAGTTGGGTAAACATGGTGGTGTACTTTTCCTTGTTGAATGGTGAGGGTAGTGCTTTCCCAGTCAATATGGGGTTTGGTTTTCCTCATCCAATATAAGCCAAGTATAACGTTGTATTTGAGGATTAGTATGATAGATCCACTAAGCATAGTCTACAAGTCTTCAATTTGGTCACAGAAAGGTTTCACTTCTTTGGTGACTGGTGTGCTTCTGTTATCTGCCATGACAACTCTCTTGGTGTTGCTTTGAATTGTGGGTAGTTTCATGAGGTTGGAAAATTTCTTGTCAACAAGGAATTGGTCTGCTCTAGTGCCAAATAGCTATGTGCCTTGGTATCTGAAAAATTGAAAGAATAAGTGAGAAGTTTATTTCTAGTTTGGGTGGCAAACAGTAGAAGAATGATGGAGGGTACTTGGATTGTGGTAATTGAGTCCACGTCTTGGTCCCTGTACAAGTCTTGTGAATTGGGGGAGGGTGGCTTTCCTAAGCACTCCCCTGAGCTTTTCTCTCCTTGTTGGTATCTTCAGTGCTTTCCTGGTTGGCTTGTGCAGTGTGATTCCTGTTTCAAGGATGGGCGTTATTGGCTTGGTTGTTTTTCTTATTAGGTTGAGGATCCTTTCTTGCTGTGGGGCTCTCCTTCTGTTCATTTGTTGCATGTAGGTTATCAGACTTTTGAGCTGTGTGCTTTCCTTCCAAGAATATATCTTCAAGGTTCTTGCAGCAGGTCATGACAAACTGACATCTAATGTGTGTGGGGAGGCCATTGTAGAAGTCCAATTGTGGTCCAGGATTGTCAAAGTTAATGGTGCTGGGAGCTTGGTCATGTAAGTCTTTGTACACTGCAATTTAATCCTTGTGCTGAGAATTTTGACCAAGCAATGAGGCCAATTATGACAGAGCTCACGGATTGGGACTTTTACAACCAAATCCATAAATTAGTAGTACAAAATACAATGATACTAATTATGACAAAGCTTGTGGATATGAATTGCAGCTACCAAATTACATAAATTGGTAGTATAAACTATATGCATATTGGATCAGCAGTAGTCTGCTGACCTGAGCCTTAAACTAGCCAATGATGAGCACCACTGTGGCACTTAATAAATATACAAAGCGCTGCAGCGCCCCTAGCAATTGGATTAGGCGCCAAACTACTTTTACATCAAGTGCCACCACGCCAACTGAAAATTATTGCAAGTGCCGCAACACTGCCTGGCAAATATTGCAGGTGCCAAGCTGCCGCTTTACATGTACATCAAGCGCCAAGGCGCTGGGTTCAATTCCCCATAATTATCACATTAATAAGCATTAGGCTTGCAGTATGCCAGAGAAGTAGGAAGTGATTCTGAAGTGCTAAATTATTCCATGCCAGAAAGGATCACCTGTACTGGATGAAGATGAATATATTCTATCGGTTGACATGCAATAAGTGCCAAACCTAGATTAATAATTACCAATTTGGGGCATATTAGAATGTCTTAGAAGACATTGCTAGCAGCCCAGAGATTACCCTTGCAGAAGGTATATGAAGAATTAATCATTTACAATAAAATCATCTTTGAAATATCTTTATTTTATTCTTAATCTGGTTGACCTTATCCTAATCCTTAAGTGTTTCTGCACAATCAGAAGCCATTGCTGGGCAATAATCATGGTTCTGTTCAATCCTGGTCTTTCTGATACAATACTACTCATATCCTCACATATGGCTGTATTCTGGAGAATTTCCTGTGTCCTATAATATCAATTATTGTGGCGCTGTAAAGCAAAAAGTGCAACACCTTGATTGTTCCTGTCATTTTGAACATTCTGAGTTCAGTCATGATCACAACGTGGGAGTCATTCATGGAGAACTTTTCAAGGAAGAAATATTTGAATACCTCCCAGTTTTTTTTTCTGGTTGGGGTGCTGGTTTAGCCATTCACTAACAAAACGTAAGGCAGTTCCTGTGATACAGAGGGTAACTTTGCTGGTCCAGAGTCTATGGGGGTAGTCCACTTGTGTAAATTTTCTTTGTGTATAATTAATCCAGATGGTGGCGTTTTCCCAGCTAATCCGCAAAAGTCTCAATTTCTGCTGAGTGTAGACGTTGAAAGACAATACTGGGTATCTTGAGCACCTGCAGGCTTGCAAAAGTTGGAGGCAAGTTCAGGAGTTTAAAAGTGTGGAGAATATTGAATTTTTGATGGGGACAAGTATGTTATGGAGAATGACAAAGCCTTTAGGGATATATTTTCCCTCTTTGTAGTCTCTCCAACCTGCGGGGAGGGCCATTTACTGGATTCTTTTCCTAGGAAGGAATTTTTCTTTAAAGTTGCATAGGTGTGAATAGCCTACTTTCTGCTACCACTGTCAAGTATATACTTCTGGGAAGTATAATAAGCAAGATAAAGGGAAAAATTAAGAAGAGAATGATACTTTTTTGATATGAATATACAGTATTATATAGTATCATGGGAAGCCACATGCTGTCCATATACGACATGATAGTCACAGGGCTTATCTGAGTAATGTTCCTATTAATTCACAAGGCTTATTCAAGTTGCATTCCGCTTAGGATCTGGATTGTGTGATCCCCATAATAGCTGGTCAAATGATAGTGGTGCCATCAACTTGATGAATAGTTGTTGCGTCCTTTGGTGACTCATTTGGTGAACTACTTGGGGCTTTAATTACTAAAGAGGGAGTAATAAAAGATGTTGCAACACTACCAACAGCTGAACAGGATCTTTGTGAGAGACATCCAAGATCCCTTGGCAGTGCTAGGGTTTGTTGCAACCTAGCAAGAGAGGAGAGTACAATCTAAGAATGTGCATTCAGGCAACTCATATGATATCTGAGAGTCTAAAATGGCTTGAGAGCCAGGGGGAACGGTCACAGCAGAAGTGGCCAGCAGTGGAATTCCTTCAGACGCTGGGCAGGCCATAGGCAGACACTTCATGTTGGACAAGTGAGTACAGTACTTTAGTGTGAAAATACCAGTGTGGTATTCTAAGGCACACGTCTTGATGCACTTTTATGGACTTTGACAGGCTCCTCAAAGATTAGAGGAACTTTGTACCCTAAGATAGAGGGGTATTCATCCATTAAGTTGATGATCCCATTGTATTTCCTAAGAAAATGGGTACCAACTAGAAGAATGTAACTCCTATTCTCCAGGACCACAGCAGGCGCAGCTAAGAGTAGCTTGCCAAACCACATAGGGAGAGCAGAGTTTGCCCCTATAGCAAAAGTCATGAACAGCCCAGATGTACCATAAGACTAGTGGTAATTAAGGTTGGGGGAGAGTTTAAGCTTCTTGACAAGATTCAAGGAGACAACATTAACAGGGGATCACATGTCCAAGACGACCTTAATCTTCACCTTTTGGATGGATATCTCTACATGAGTAGTACAACCAAAGGGTGGGAGGACAGTCAGGATATCTTGAGCCTCTGTTAGTTCTTTGTCCCACTTCTCAATAATGTATCTCAAGCCTGAAAACTCCTTGTATAGAGTATGAAGAGGAAGCAAGACTAAAACATTCTTGAAAACTGTGTCAGCTACTTCTGCTGCTTCTTCAAAAGATTCTACCAGTACAGAAGACCTCTAAGCTTGTGTGAGGTAAGGTCAAGAGACAATCTCCTTGGCTTCAGGCAGAGGCTTTGCAGTTAATGTAGTTTTCCAAGATTGTAACTTATAAGGTAACACAATGGTTTCAGGGTCAGAAAGAACTGAATACCCATAGGCATTAGGATCATCAACGTCTGAATCATCCATGTCAGAGTCATCAGAGATATTGTGGAACAGCAGCAGAATGGGATGGGCCTCAGTGTTAGCAGGCTCAGAGTTGGCTATGAAGGGGGCATTGAAGGAGACTGGGAAAAAATTTCAACCAAGAGTGTATCTGCCTCTAGGTTGACTGTTTTTTTACCGCTTTCTCCTTGGGGCCGTCTCCTTCAACCTAAGGATTGGTGCAGACTCAAGAGAGGTGATCTATCTGGCCACAGTTATGGCAACCTTGGCATCTAAGAGAATTCTGAGAGTTCATGGTGAGAATGCAAGGGCCAAGGGAAGACAAACCAGAATTAGAGGCAGCTCAATTCTCCCAAACAACCGCTCCAGAATGGGTAAGGTACATATCCTACAACAGTGTCTTTATGATCTTCATCAAGGAAAGCATGGCCTTGTGAGCCTTAAAGTGGAGACACAGAAGCTGAACAAACTTGAGGGCTTGAGCGCAAGCCATATAGGCTTCATGTGCCAGCAGCTGTCTGCTTATTATCAATTGCTGTCCTTCCATATAGAATCTATATTCAAATTTGGCCAGAGTCTCCTTAGGTTTGAAAGCAATATGTATAAAGGCGTCTTTTTTCACTTACAAACTAAGGTCCCCACCAAAATCATCAATCAGAAGCTTTTTTATTTCTTCCTAAGTCTTGATGGTGGGCAACTTGGACACTACTAACTCCTGACAGGTTGGGTGCAGGCAGATTAGAATGTGTTTCTTCTTAACCTTATCAGAGGTTCTTCTCATGGCAGTTTTGTAGGTAGTTATGAAAGCTCAATGGTGGATGTTTAAGGGTCAAAGACTTGTTTGAAGGTAAGCTTGCTGTGTACTTTGGGGGTAGGTCCACCATTGTTGTTATTGAGTACATTTATATGCAGGGAGAATTCAGCCCCAGATTCCAAAAAAGGCTGTCTTGCCCACAACTGGCAAACACTCTCTTTGAGCATAATCAAGGTCTCAGAGGCACTGAAACCCACATTGTTGGCCAGGTCAGTCTGTTGGTTGGTAAAATCTAAGTGTTGATCATGCTTGATTACCACAGTAGAAAGCTCAGCCAACTGGGAGGTCAGAGAAGGACCCACCAAGAGGCAAGGGGCAATCTTGTTGTTTACCAAGTCAATTAACTCGCTCATCTCTTTCACGTCTTTATCAAGTTTGGAGCAGTCATGTTTCAAGTGGTCCATCTCATTAGCTAGAGCAATCAACTCTCTAGACAATGGATCTGGGGGGCTACTGACAGGCCAGGGCAACAGCCATCTTCATCAATAACCCTAACTGGTCTAGCAACTGTTGCCATCATTTTGTGTAAGGCAGCAACCTCTTGCTGTAGCTCAGCAACTTGAGCCGTCAAAGCAAGTACTTGAGGATCTGGTTGAGGTGCTTTGGTAGGGCAATCTTGATTGCAGATAGACGCTCACAGCTCTCAAATGGTTTCCCATAGTCTCTGTTTTCTATCCATCAGATTTTCAGATGAGGGAGAAGGTGTAACATCTGGCTTGGGCGTAGACAACTCATTCACTTGAGTTTGGAGCTTGGCAATGGCAGCAGTGGCACAACCCTTTCTTGATCAAATTCCTCACTGAGCTTGTGAAGGTCTTTTCCAGCAAGGTCTGCCACCTGTTGTAGTTGATCAAATGAGTAAGTACTGAATGCATTGATCTGCTGCACAAGTTGCTCAAATTGGTAAGATAGGCGTTCAAGGTAGAATCTACTTGAGTTTGCCAGGATTGTTCTAGCTGGCAAAACTCATGTAGCTGCTCCCTAACGTACTCAGGGATATACTGGGGCATTTGTTCAATAGACTTAACCAAGTGTGTTTGGGAGGTGACAGAATTGCGCTGGTTGTAAGATACCAAGGATAACAGGGAATGTATCCATTGTTGGTAGGCTTCAAACTGGTCCCAGTGATGAGTGAAGGATGCTTGTAGGGATGAAATGTCCTTAACGTGGAGCCCTAACACCAATTGATGATGGGCTAAGCCAGGTTGTACAAAGGAAGACAATAGGTGCTCAGCAAAGCCAGCCGCAGAGAGGAGATGTTGTGGAAACTGTGGAGCAACAATAAACTTGTAGTATTCTTCTTGATTGAACTGTAACTGAAGGAGAGGTATGGCTCTATTACAGGCTATTACAAGGTCAATGACCATGACTTGTTCTAGGTCAGGGGTTAACATAGAATATGCTACTAGACAGAGAATCATTTCTAGGTTCAATAAAGTGGGGACAATAGGTGGGTCTGAGATGTTCTCCTCAATAGGCAGTCTTTGGATTGCAGGTGAAGACTGCTCTTGTATAGAAGGAGGCAAAAGACCTGAAAATGTGGTTACAAAAGAGATAACCAAGGGGCTTATAGCCCCTGTAGTGAGCACCATTTTTGTTGTGTTCTGAGGCGCAAAACAGTTACACATTGGGGAATCCTAACCTTAGGATTGGATTTGTACTAAGTCTTGGTTAGTTTCAGGGAGGGCTATTGGTTTACCTTGTGGCCCTGATTGAGTAATTTCTACTAGTTGTAGCTATAGAGAGGCGCTGAAGTAATTGAAGACATAAAGACAAAAATGTGAATAGAACTTAATTTTCATTGGTGAATATGAAATTTAATATACTTGGTTAGAGATACCACAAAACAGTACCAGGACATTAGGATCACTTGCCACAAGCATGAGTGGGGCAAGTGAGTTGCACAGAATCAGGAAACTGAACAATTGTATTTCCCAGTTTGGATACAGACTCATTTCAAGGGGCAAAAGCAAAAGAGAGAGATTTGTCCTTGAAATAACCCATTGAAGGCAAAATCAAAACATGATGGTTTGCGGCATTCACAATAATCTAGATCCAGAACAAAGTTATTTTTAGTGTTAAAGCCGCAGGCTCAACCCGCCAGCAAGGTTCCAACCAAGCGGGTTTGTGACCCGCAATCCAATTACCTGATCACTCAAAGCCAGACTAGGAAGTCAACTCAAACTACCAAATCCAACAACATGAACAGATGATGCTCCTTAATGTTGGATACCTTGTTTTGGCGCTTGACTCATAACCAGAATCAAACCACCCCCTTCTTCCATCCAACCGTGTGATCAACAATCATGTTCCTGTTATCCTTAATTCACTATGACTATATAATCACTATCTCACAATAAAGATTATTATCTATCTTCTAAATATTTTCCCCGTGTAACTCTGCTAAAACAGCACAGCTACAACATTGGAGCACAGGTAGGCTCTCCATCCTACCTTATCTTGAAAAATTCCGCCTGTTGCCCGCATACGCCGCGGCCAACAAATCCTTGACAGAATTATGTCTGGCCTCCCGCCTGACTGGACTCTGTATACTCCTGGTGCCAAGATACCTGATGGCTTTGTCCTGTACCAGAACACAGTGATTCCACTACCTGCCTTCAACGCCATGTCTGCACAGGATTTCTTTCAGGCTCCCTCCTTGATTCCACGACCAGCCAATGAAAACACCATGCATGCCTACATAGCTCAAAGACTACAGAGCTCCGCCTTAGAACTCTTTTCTGGGGCCAACAACAACAACACTGCCGCATGGATCCAGTCTGCCCAGAGCAAGCTGTCCCAGATGAAATGCCCACAGCAATTTTGGATTGCAGAAATCTCCATTTTCCTGACCCATGACGCTGGCACCTGGTGCAACAAGTGGCACAAGAAGCACATCAACAAGAACTGGGATACCTTTAAGCAAGACTTCCTGGCAAGATTTGTGCTCAAAGACACAGCGCTCATGATAATATGCCAAGTAAAGAACCTAACCCAGACAGGCACTGTGAAGGAACTCACCCCCACCTACAAGGAACTCTGACTTTGTGCACCATCTGATATGGCCTTTGACACACCAGCTAAACACCTCATGTACTATGACGCCTTTAAGTTGCATGTAATGAGACACATGAACTTGGACCAAGTGACCAACCTACAAAGCCTGCACTGTGAAGCAGAGAAAGCGGAACAAACATCTAACGCCCTCCATAAGGCACAAACTGGAAAACAAGAGAGACCCAAGGATTCCCACACAGGCAGGTGTTCCACTTAACCACCCCCTGGAAGCAACAGGAATAACGCCAACCACAAAACCACGGGCTTGAATAGCCATGGAAATGGAAACAATGGCCAGTCAAATTGTACCCATTTCTGTGTCACTGCCACACAAGGCAACCAGGACAAGGGAAAAGCCCGGGGAGAGCACAAAGCAAGCTAAGCTATCCCCACGCAACTCCTGACTTGCCCAATGATGAGTACTAACCCAAGGACGTGGACCAATGCCCAATGATCCAAGTGCCCTTGGAGGACCTGGTACTGTACACTATTGCCAGACATCCCAATAAACTGATGTCCTATCCTTTCCGCTTCTGCAGTTACACAGGCTCAGCACTCCTGGATTTGGGTGCAGATTGAACCCTGGTCAACAGTAGCTTTGTGGATAAGTTCAAGCTGGCCACTAACTCTTTGCAGATTAAAAATGTGGTCCTGGCTGACAAACACAACATTGCCGTGACAAAGGAAACCCCTCTTCTCTGTTATGCTTGTGAACCTCCACTCTACCCTCCAAGGTCCCGTCATTGACTTCCTGAAGTTTGGCATTGTTCTGGGACTAGACTGGTTGCAAAAGAACAATCCCCAAGTAGACTGGGCAACCTCAGTGTTGACCATCAAGCGTGAAGGCATCAACCACCAGATCTACCCTGACTCTGTGGACCAACTTTTACGTGACCATGTCTTTGTACGCATCACGGAGACCCTGGACAAGAAGAAAAACCTGAAGTCAATTAACTGGGACTCCTGCCAGTACAATATAATACATTTTAAAGATCACCAGGATACCTCCACGCCTCAGGACCGCGAAATTGTGGCCCGCCATCCAGAAATCTTCAAGAAAGCGCTGCCTGGGCTACCCCCTGAGAAGCACATTCAGCACTACATCCATTCAAGGGGGCTGTACCCAAGGAGCGCCCTATCTAAAGACTGACCCAAAATGAAGACAACACCTTACGCGCCTACCTCAAGGAGGCATTGGAAAAAGTACTCATCTGCATCTCACAGTCTCCTGTTGGGGCTGCTGTATTCTTTGTGGCTAATAAGAACAGTATCTTACGTCTGGTCACAGACTACCAAGCCCTAAACAAAAGTTACCATCAAGAATCAGTATCCACTGCCACTGATTGATGACCTCTTTGATGCCTTAGGAGGAGCCACATTCTTCTCCCAGATTGATCTGACAGCAGGCTACAACCAGATTTTCATCAAGGAGGAAGACATCCCCAAAACAGCCTTCCACACTAAATACTGCTCCTATGAATGTGTGGTGCTCAACTTTGGAATGACAAATGCCCTGTCTACCTTTGTAACCTTTATGAACAAAGTATTTTCTCCCCACATAGGCAAGCACACCCTAGTGTACCTGGATAACATTATTGTCTACAGTCCCTTGGTGGAACAACACCACAGAGACCTTGAGGCAGTCTTTGCTACCTTGGCACAACACAAGCTGTTATCCAAGCCCTCCAAGTGCCAGTTCTTCTGCAAGTAACTACCCTTCCTGGGACACATAGTCTCAAAGGACGGCATCAAACCCAACAGTCAAAAGATACAGGCTATCTGCAAAATGCCACCACCCAAGGATAAGTTGGAGCTCTGTACCTTCTTGGGAATGGTGGCCTATGTACGCCACTTCATACCTGACTGTGGCGTTTTGACTGCCCCCTTATCTGCCATAACAGGCGCCAAATCCAAGTTTGTATAGACCCCCAACATGACCTCTGTTTTAGAAGCCTCAAAGAGAAACTCACGGCAGCTCCTATCCTGCAATACCCCAAACATGGCAGGGATTACCAAATGTAATCCAACGCCTGAGATACATCCATTGGGGGAGTACTAAAAATCAAAAATAAAAACAGTGACTTCCTGCCCGTAGCTTATGAATAGCAAAAATTGACAGATAGCAAGTGTCAATACCCCATACACAACAAAGAGTTACTGTCAATTGTGCACTGCTTAGTCAAATAGCGTTGCTACTTAGAACAACAAGAAGTGTTCACAGCCCTGACAGACCACAAATCACTCATCTACTTCAAAACCCAGGCAAACCTATTCCGCAGACAATCCCGCTGGATGGAGCTATTGGAGAGATTTAACATGCTAATCCAGTACAAACCTGGGGCCAAGCTTGCCATGGCAGACGCCCTGTCCCGCCTGTATGTCTGTGCTTCAAGAGGGGGAAATGGGCTCAACCCAGACTAGCCTCTCTTAGTACTACAAACAAAGAACAAAGGTTTCCCTCCTGGAACAACCAACATAACAAAGAAAGCAGTCATCAAAAATGAACACCTATTTGCTGACGTATATGGGACCCTACACAGAAACATGTCTGACAGCAAAACCATTCCCTACATCCCCATTTATCAGCAAGTAGACACCATCCTACGCTATCACAGAGACCTTGGACATACCAAGAGCCAAAACCTATATGAGTTCCTTAAGCATAAGGCCTGGTGGCCAACCTTATATTGCAATGTTAAAGAAGTCCTAGACCAATGTGAGGTATGCAAAAAAATTCCAAAAGCAAAACCCCGCCAAAGTCAGTACTCCCCATCCGCACACAACTACCTTTCAAAGTATGGGCTCTTGAAATTGTTGGCCCCATGCCATGGAAACACAACAATAAGAAATACATCATCACTGCCATATACTTTGCTACAAGATGGTCATTAGCCCAAGCATTGAAGACACACACTGGCAACAACATACAACAATTTATTGGCAAAGAGATAATCAGCAAGTTTTGAAAGCCAAAACTCCTGATAACCAATGGGGGAAAATAATTAACCTCCAAAATCACCAATGTATACCTCACAAAAAAAGGGTTTCAAACACACTGTAACAACGCCATACCACCCACAGGCCAATGGACGTTTAGAGAGGCTTAATGGTAGCCTTGTACAAGCCCTGACCAAGCTCACTGCCAGCAAACCTGAGGACTGGAATAAGCAGCTATTGACTTCACTACTTGTGTGTTGAACTCAAGTGAGCAGATTCACCGGAAAAAGCCCATTTGAGCTGGTATACAGCACACAGCCAAATATCATTCAAGCATTGACAGGACCTAAACTGGAAATTCTAAGTGAAGTCCCCCCAAGCTCAGACCCTCACGTTGTAAAGGCTAACAGCAAACAAAGAGTGAAGGAGAATGAACATCTACAAAAAACCTTTGTCCCCATCTGCAATAGACATGAAGTTGGGGGCAAAGTTTGGGTCATGAATGTTGACAAGAGCAAACTACAACCCAAGAAAGTGGGGCCAGCAATCATTCTAAAGGTAAACAACAATAAAACTTACCTTGTGCAAGGGCTTGGAAAACATAAGCAAGAAAAGACCCTACACCATGATTGCCTACAACCCTGCAAAGCGAGACAAAAAAAAGAAACCGCCCTGTCCGCCACAGAACAACAGTTAGTCCAATATAGTGCCCGGGCTCCTGACAACCTCCCTGACAACCTGCCCCCAGAGGAGGCCAACTTTTAGTTGGGGGGTGTCACACCTGCAGGCTCAACCTGCCAGCAAGGTTCTAACCAAGCAGGTTTGTGACCCGCAATCTGATTACCCAGTCACTCAAAGCCAGACTAGGAAGTCAACTCAAATTACCAAATCCAACAACATGAACAGATGATGATCCTTTATGGTGGATACCTTGTTTTGGTGCTTGAATCATTACCAGAATCAAGTCACCCCCTCTTCTATCCAACTGTGTGATCAACGCTATCATGTTCCTACTATTCACAATTCACAAAGACTTTATAATACTTATCTTTCAATAAAGAATATTATATAGTTTCCAAATATTTTCCCCTTGTAACTCTGCTAAAACAGCACAGTTACAGCATTAGCACCTAAATACAGCCCCTTGTGAAAATATTAACAACAATTTTGTGATCAGCTAAATTTAAATTAGAAAATATTAAAGTTTATTGTGTTTAGATAAAGTTATTGCTGATCTGAATTCAAAACCTTAATGATAAACTTTAAGCCAATCAAGAGCCAAGTGAGAAGGTGATCATTGTGACATAAAGGGTTATCCAATAATTCTTTGATGCATGTGCTCTAATTAATCTGATTGTCTGGATGTTTTGCCATTGAGTGTCATTACTGCTGTGGAAAGTTATGAGTGGACTAGTGCTAACCCAGAAGCTGATTGGGCACTAGTCCACAAACAACTTGCCACAGTGACAATGTTGCACAATGGCAAAACATCCAGCCAATCAGATTAATTAGTGCACATGCATCAAAGAATTATTGAATGACCCTTTATGTCACAATGATCACCTTATCACTTGGCTCTTGATTGGCTTAAAGTTTATCATTAAGGTTTTGAATTCAGATCAGCAATAACTTTATCTAAACACAATAAACTTTAATATTTTCTAATTTAAATTTAGCTGATCACCAAATTGTTGTTAATATTTTCACAAGGGTCTTTGTAAAGTGCCAAAAATAATATGGCAATTATGGAAGCAATGCCAACACAAAGCAAACAACACATATTGAGATAAGCGTAAAATACATACACAATGGATAAAAAGATGATATATTGTAGTAAATGAGAAAAAAAACAAGGATAAACAAAGAGGCAATAGTATCAGAATAACATAGCTTTAATTGGGGTAAAATCTATAAAAAAATGTGAAGGTTATTAAAAAATAATATGAGATAATTGGAGAATCTTCTGAAGGATCTTGACTTGGCAATTGCTGAGATCAAAGAAATTGGCCGCAAGGTCAAAAAGAAAGTAAAATTGGCCGCTCTTACAGGGGAAAAGATCAACAAGGTGTGTGGGGTTCCTGGTCACCAGTTCCCAGAATGTGTCCTGGGTCATAGCCAGGGACCGGCTTGGAGGAATTGTCATTTCCTAGCAGTGGTAGGTGGCTTGCTAGAAGTTTAAAATTAGCCTGCATGACTGCAAACTCTTCCAGTACTTTGCCAATTACTAGGCGTTCATCCCCACCATGAACCTGTACTTCAGCGGGCACTAACCCCTCTGTGGGCCTGTACAAGTCCTTGAACAACTTAGTAAACTCATGTCCTATAAATTCTCTTCCCCTATATGTCATCGCAAGATGCCTAGTTGATCTCTCTCACTTCTCTTGGGAAGACTTACTGGTGGCAAATCTTTTACAACTCTGACAATAGGTATCTTCTTCCCCTTGACTAGGGTAAAAGATATGGGGTAGCTCACTCATAGGGCTTGTATTCTGATCACTGGAAAAAATTTGCAGGGGTATTAATAGGCTTTTATTCACAGTCAGAAGAAAGACCCCCTTATAAATCTTCTTATATAATGCCTTGTTATGGAAAACAATATGGTTTTACCAATACTTTGAGTCCTCCAACAATATCTTGGACTCCTTGTACTTGGTCTTGAGCTCCTGCACCTTTGTCTTAGGCTCCTGTGCTTTGGTCTTGGGCCATGTGCTTCCGCTCCAGCTCTGGCTCCTTATCCACAGATTTTGCATTTTTATCTTGAGCTTCTGCACCTTTATTTTGGTCTTCAGCTCCTTCTGTAGTGCTTGTGGCCTTTGTAATCCACTTGATCCAGTCCCTGAAAAGTCTCAGTTAGCTCCCCCTTTTATAGCTCCTTGTTTCAGACCAAATTTTCTCTCAGAGCTCTGGTTTTTTAAAGCTTAAACTATCATTTTTTCTCTCTCTATAATATATTAAACCTTTTAACTTACTTTAGCCAATGAAAGCCCTGGATTTTCTTCTTTTTGCACCTCATTTTTAGGCTTTAACTCTTGTTTAAACCCCTTAAAACACATATTAAATAAACTTTGACTTGCAGCCAATCAAACGCCTCAATCCAAAAGCTCTTCCAAACGGTTCACCTAAATTACTTGCTCTTGACTATGGTTCAACCCCAAAGCTGCCTTGCTCCAGATAAACAACTGCCCTGTGTTTGAATGGTTTTGCTGTAATTCCTGTCACGTTTCTCCAGCAAATCTTGAGCGCTTTTTCCTATGTTTTACATAGGGGAATTTTGAACCCTTGATTTTTCAATGTTTCTCTGTGTTTCCCTGCATTTTATTCAACGTTTTTTAACTTTAAACTTGCCCGCTGCTTGCCCTTTACCTCTCTGAGTTGTTCTTGGCAAAATTTGCTTATTTGCCTTCACAGTTTCCCTGTTCTGTTTCTGGCCTCCTTCCAGCTTCTTCCTACTCAATTAAATCTTAATAAATTTAAATTTTAAACACTTTAAAAAAATTTCTCTTCTTTTCTCTTTGATTTAATATGATAATTAATTATTTCTTCATATTGTATTATTGATAGTATTAAATCATTATTTAACTGCTTCTTTCTTATGTTTCCCTTTCTTAAAAATCCAAAGCCAGCATTCTAACTCCTGTTTTTAGTCCAGCTAGTCCTTCCAAGCCATCTTCAAGTTCCTCAGCTAGTACTGCACTATCATCTTCTGGTCTTTCAGCCTGCTCCTGCATCATGATTTTTTGGTCCTCTTGCTGCTCCTGCATCATGATCTTTTAGTCCTTTGGCCATTCCTCACCATGGACCAACTTGTTTCTAAACTTCAACATGAATCAACAGTCCCTCAACTATTCTTCATTATGATCATACAGTCTTTCTTACTAGTCTTCACTGCTGATCTCATTCTATGAACCACTTTGGTCCTAAATCTCAGGCCCTGTTATCAAAACCTGTAGACCCAGGCATGAGTCTACATTGTTATTGATGTTTGACTGGGCCCTCACAAGTGGCAACCACTTAGGCCATCCAACCATAGATCAATAAAGTCTATTCAGTTGTCTTTAATCACCCAGATGATTAATTCTGAGCTGTTAGTTGCAAAGTAATCAGCTTTACTTCCCAGAGTCCTGATCACACCAAGTTCTGAAGCTGCTTCCCCAAGCAACCGCCTTGGTGACACCCCTGATCAAATCTATGTCCTCCAATGCTTACTCTGGAATCTCCTTAAAGCTCCCATAAGGATATAGACAAGGACACCCTACCTGTCTGTTAGGTAGAGTGCTTGCTCATAGACCTCCTGTAAGTGTATCAGGATATATAGAGCTCTCAAAGCTCCTCCCCTCCCTGACAGCCTGCACTACCCACCAGGGGTCCAAAAAACTTACAGCCCTGGTAGCCAAATTACCTACTATGCAGCACACTTTCCTACCCTGGCAGCCCGCGTTACCTGCCAGGGTCTACACAACATCCAGCCTGAGTAGCACATGCTACCCATCAGGCTGGATCACTCCCCACCCCAAGAAGCTAAAGTTCCCTGCTGAGCTATCTCATTCCTCACCCCTAGCAGCCACAGTTCCCTTCTTGGTGAGGACCTCTAGCCCACAGCAGCCAATATCTCCTGCCAGGTGGGGACAACATCTGCCTCTAGTAGTCTTTTTCACCTACTATCTAGGCCTTGCCTTCCCTAGTAGCCATCATTTCCTACTAGGCCTCTACCTGTAACAAACCAATAACACACTGTCAATCTTCAGCACAGCGTCTTTATTTGAAGCCAAATCAACCCTTGCCTGCAAAACTTCTTCTATGTGAACCATCACAAGGTTTCTGCCAAGGCACTTATGGCAAAGATGCCAGAAATCACCAAAACAACAATTGAATGTCTTCTAAATTTTCAGAAGACTGCCTTAGAAGGCCTTCAGTTCAAGTTCTTTTCCCTTTCTGTGTTATCTGTCTGGGACAATGACCCTGAGGTGTATGCATATCTCAAGCCAGCCAAGCAAGCAAAAACAGAGGATATCAAGTTACCAGCCCAAATGCTTTCACCAAGAACGGCCAAGCCTGCTGAAGCCTCCAGCAAGGAGGAGACTGCAGAAGATAATCTAAAAAAGTTAATATAATTATTTAAATTATTACCCCTTTTTTAGAAAATATTGACAGTGAAATATGCCAGGTCCTGGTCCCCTTTGTCCCTTTCACATTTAAAAACAATTATGCCAATCACATGGCTAAGCAGCTGTTTCTGCCCCCCTGTTGTGGGGGAGCTTGAAGACAGGATTCACAGGAACTTCCCAATATCAATGGACGCACTAGCTGGGCTTACACACAGTAAGGGGGCATCTAAATGGCCAGTTGCT
Source organism: Entomophthora muscae (assembly GCA_014839935.2). Taxonomy (NCBI): domain Eukaryota; kingdom Fungi; phylum Entomophthoromycota; class Entomophthoromycetes; order Entomophthorales; family Entomophthoraceae; genus Entomophthora; species Entomophthora muscae. Next base: position 99,196 of record QTSX02002392.1, read on the forward strand.
GCCTATAAGAATGCCCAATTGGTTGCCTGGACCCGGTATCTCTCAGTGGAGTTTACTGTGTAAACTCCATTGATCTTGTTTAGGACATCCTGGAGACACTCTCATTTAAGAACATACCAGAGATGAATCAGGCCCATGTAGCTGCTTACTTCTGATTCCCAGTGAAGCACACCCTCTCTTACCTGTTGGAGAACTTTGAGTGTGTGGTGTCAAAATTGGCTGTTGCAGATACAACAGCCGTCAAGAAAACCAAAATCCTCCTGACAGACTTTAGGCTGGCCTGGAGTACCAATAAGACGGGGTTCCCTTTGGAAATAGATCTTACTTTTGCCAAGACAAAGCACAAAAAAATTAGTACTGTATACAAAATACTCTGTGAGTTTACTGAAGCTTTTGCTGGACAAAGGCTTCATCTTGTTGTTTATCTTGGACACATTTTCTTCTTCAGGATGAGCGCGTCCATAGAGGACCTGGATGAGGTCCTTCTTGAGATTGAAAATGCCAGGCTCTCCCTGGATGGGAAAAAGGTCCCCCTGGGATATGAATCAGTGGACCATGTTATCCAGGACACCCTGGTCCTGGCTGGTATTTACAGGTTTGCAGCCCTGCAAGAAAAGCTTCTCTTGCATTCACATCTAACAATCCTCCTTTTTCCAGCAGGCAGGAGTACTTTAATCAAAGTGTATCCAATGTATATAGTATGACAGTGAAGTTTGTGCGCCACCTCCATTGCCAGGTGGGTACATACAGAAGAACCCATTATAGATGCACCTAATAAAAATCTCTTTCTGTAATACAATTCCATGCTTTTAATTTTTACTTTTTATAATACTTAATTTTTTAACTCCTATTTTAGCAAACAATCTATACAAAAAAATCAGAGAAAGTCTTCATAAAAGCATAATAATATATTTCAATAAAATTCACTTCTAACTTGAGCTTCATATTTTATTTTTTAATTTACTTTTTATTTTTATTTTACAGAAGTGACATTTTTATATACTTGTTATATTTTGGTATTAAATATTTTGGATTTTCACCACAGAATACAATAAAATAAGTTGATTTTTATTACAAAATATTAGGCATCTGCATCAGTGGTGCTGTTCTAAGGAATTGTGGGCTTGGATTCTTCTAAATATAATATGATAATACATAAATCTAAAATAGTAAATTAAATAATATAAAAAATAGTCAGAATGGCTAATCCTTTAATTGATTGGCTGCTTGGAGAGGCACACATGGATAAATAAATCAGTGTGGCCATAAAACTTGGCCACAGTTTCAGCTGAGAGGGTGTGGATCCTGGCCTGCAGCAAATCAAAGAGGCCATGGTCCCAGTTGGTGTCCCCTTCTTGACAACTTTTGTTAGCCACCCAAAGACCTCTTCAATTGGGTTTATTAATGGGGATTTGTGGGGAGGAATAAGAGGCGCAAACTTGATGTGGCCAATTTTTGGGGGCCAACTGCAATGCTGTTGTCAATTGTTGGAAATTCCTCAATAATATATGCCACCTTATGGAGACCAACATTATCAAGCACAATTACATTAGGGAAGCCCAGGCTTGTGTGCCTCAGGTGCTCCTGGGCCAATCAGAGAAAAGATAAGAAGGTCTTGATGTTGTGAAACCCCAATATCATTTGATAAAGCTCAATCCCCTTTGGATCAAGGAGAGCCACCATTGAATATGCTGTGGCGCAAACTGCAGCACACCAAGCTACCCTGTCATTGGAGCCTTTGGGGACATAGCTATACTCATTGTCCATTGATGAGGAAAATGCTGATTTGTTGGTATAATAAAATCTAACAGTCCGCTTGGCTTTGAGGGCAGTGTACAGCTCAGTGTATTTTTTCCGGGTCTTGATATTGAAAGGGCTGTTTTGGTTGTAGGAAGATACCCTGAGTTTTTCCACAAAAATTGCAGACCCTTCACCATATGATAATAAAAGGAAATGACAGCCTCAATCCCAAAAGTGGACTTGACTATTGTCTGTATATTTGCCAGTTCAAGCTGGTAGTCTTGGGTTATCCACTGGCAGATTGCCTATTTGTGCTCCTTGGTGAGCATAGTGAAAACATGCAAGGATTTCTCTGTAGCAAGAACTCAGCCAGTATTGATATACATGTTGAAGGTTTTGGAGATGTACTTAAAATCCACCCCAACAAGGCAACTGCCAGAATTAACTCATTCTGCAAGTTGACTTAATTAATGTCAACAATCAGAATTAAAAATACTTTAATGTTGACAGCATTGGAAAGTCAGAATTATTTTTTACTTATGCAGACTACTAAATGTTGACACTTTTTTAATAAGCAGAAACCTGTTTCCTGATAATTTTGCTTAATAAAAATTAAGCTATAAAATACTTTTTAGGGTAATGTAACTACATAGATTCAAAAAAAAGTCCATAAAAAATTATACATGAATATTAAAAAAATTCATAAAAATGCACTTTTATTTTATTTTACTATGAAATTAGCTATCTTACTATAATAAATTTTTCTCACTTATAAAAACAAAAAAATCTAATATGCAAAAAAGTACTACATAAAATTTCACGTATTATAGCAAAATATAATAATCAGAAACAGTAATGTAAAAAATATTATATATTGAAAATTACAAAAAAAAACATATAATTTACTAGTAAAATACCAATATAGGCCATTTAATACAGTATATGGCATCAAACTTTCAACAAAAAACCAATGATTTCTATAAAAAAATATTATAAATTATTAATTAGTTATTTAGAATAACTTTTTTAAAAAAATATTATACTGAACATATAAGAATTATATAAAAATTAGACAATACTCAAAAAATTAAATAAAAGCTAGACTGTGATCACCTGGTTGCCATTAAGAACTGTGGAAATCTTCTTGATGTATTCCCCAAGCTCCAAAAGCTTATATTTGACCTTGACAAAGTCCTTGATCTTCTCTTGATATTGTTTCTCTTTAGCAGCTCTCTTCTTCTTGGATGGGTGGCTCTAAATACATCTGATGGATGCAACAGTCTTCTCCTGTTGGACTTTGAGGTGCTCATAGAAGGTGTTGTATCTGGGCTTGATTCCAAAGGAGGACTTGGTATGCTTATGCCAGCCCTCCAAAGATGAATTAGTTTTCATCTCATCCTTAAGAACTGTCTGGTAGCAGTTCCAGTTGGCTTTGTCTCTGGGCTTGCTCCAGCGCTTAGTGACCTTACGTACAATCCACTGTGGTTCATAATATTCAATGAAAAGATAGAAGGCATCCTCATGTTTCTTGGCATATGGATCCTAGCATAGGAGATCAAAGGCTTGTCCAGTATGCTCTGGCTTTACAAAGGCTATTAATACAAACTGCTGAATTAAGAACTTGCACTTTCCTGATGTATCTAGATAATGGAGCTTGCTGAGCTCAGGTAGACCCTTTAATTGCCTGTTGAAAGCCTGTCAATGATGGAAAAACACCCCTTGACCTCTCCATCAAAGGTATTTACAAAAGCGTTATACTGGGCATTTTCATATTCCATCATTATAGTTAAGGGGCCAAGTGCTCAATAATGAGCTTCTTGCTCTGCAGCAAGGGTGGTTTCATCTTTTCCATCATCATCTGGATTGGCTCTAGTGTTATGGCCAGGGGGGCTCTTTTTATTACTGGTTAGGGCTTTGATGCCCTACTGAAGGATTTTAAAGGCCTTGTGTAGATCTCTTATGTTGCCCCAGGAAGCAGAAAGTAGGCAAATGTGAGCACCTTGTCTTTAATAAGGGAATGTAAAACTCATAATTGGTAAAAATGGTGGGTCATACTGCAAAGGTACTGTCACATAACCAGGTCTCTGAATCTCTTAACTGCTCCAGGTTATGTTGTGTAGCATAGTGTCAAGGGTCTGGATGTACAAGCATTCTAGCTACTGACAACCTACTTAACATCCAGACATTGCCCAATTTGGTGCCCTTCCAATATACTGTTTGTCATACCAAGAATGGTAACCAAGCAATATCACATGACTGTCCAAGTATCCAGTGGCTTGAACTCATCTTGCACATGACCAACCCCTAGGTTTGATCCAACTAAATCACCACCACAGTCAAGTCTATATAAGTCTAAAGTATTATCCAATAAAATATACTTCTTCTCTTCTTTCTTAATTCCATATTTGAAGATTCCCCAAAAGGCGCTCCTCATCACTGATAGAAGCTACAGTTTTTTTACTACTCTCATGAGAGAGAAAATGACTGACCAAAACCCGCCCACCTTTGCTCACATACTTAACCAGGCAACGTCCCAGGAGACCTGG